>BPLR01002934.1:0-65187 GCA_021605095.1 Caerostris extrusa
TTTAAATATTATAGTTTAAAAACACTAAAAAACGCGCTTTTTAGAGTTAATCAAACTTAAAAGTAAAAAATAAAATAATAGTTTAAAAAACTAAAAAACACCTTTTAGAGTTAATCAAACTAAAAAATAATTGTTAACATAAGAATAAAATTACGGAATGCCACTGTTCTAAAAGCGTGGGGTGCTCGATATCAAATTTTCACTAGTTTCATTCCGAAATGCAGAGTTAGTTTAAAAAGTCATACAAAAGCCAGTCAGCACATTTTTAAAAGAAGTAACTCTTGAGTATTTTGAAATGCATCTCATAATGTTTATAAATATTTTTGACTTACATTTAAATCTCCATTACACGGATTTATTTATCAAAATTTCTATTCCTAATAATTCACTTTTGAATTTTTTTTCTAAAGAATTCAAATGCAAGATCAAAAATGTGTTTAAATGGCTTTTAATGCGAATTTATAGTATTAGAATATTATTAGATAAAAAAGAAACAACGGGTGTTATATCTAAATATTTATTTTATAAAATCAAATTGCTTCCAAATAGAGTTGAAAACAACTAATCGTGTATTTTAAACATTTTGCTGTCCTTCACATTGCATTTGAACATCTGAAAAAATTTAATCTATTTGCTGATTCAATTTTTAATGTAAACATACTCTTGATAAAATTTAAACAACTTTATCTTATCATTCAAGTCTTTCATTTCAAACATGCACGCCGATAAAGTATTCAAAATTAAACCTGATGATAATACATCAGAACTTACATTAGAACATAATAAAAAAATCAGTATTTCTTATTATTTATCACTACACATTGTTTCGATAATTGCGCACCTGACCCGTGGCAAAGCGCGGAGCTGGTGAGCATTAGGGCTGAGGTGCAATCCGCTGGTAGCTTTATTATTTATGTTTCAAAAATACGAAGAGACTCGATGGCGTTAGTGATGTTTAGCATCTTGTCTCGTGAGTCGGACTACCTGGTGCAGGGAGTTTCCCAGGTTTTTCTCCCATACGATACGCGAGGAAATTGCAGCTAAATGTCCCCCAGGAAGGTACTGCCTTCCTTCCTCACCGTCATAAAGCCAAGTCAGACTTCTACCTATGTGTGCTTTATCCCCACAAAAGCTGCCCCCATTTCCTTCCTTCCATGAGACCACAAGGGTTCTTGGACATGGTCTAGATTTTGGTGCTGTCAAGTGGGATATATATATATATACACAACTATATATACATGTATCGGGCCTGATGGCCGATTTACTAAGCTCGGTGGCCCAAGTTTCAGGATTGAGTCCCAGCGGTGCCATGGATATTTGTGGCGGTTCGAATCCACTTTAAACCGTAGGTCCCGGTCTAATACGACAGTAGAGCGTTGGGCGTAGTGCTGAGAACCGTACCCTGTAAAAAGAAAATATCTCCTGTCTAGAAATCTGCCCATAGGCAGATGACCTTGGCCCACCATGGAGCTATCGTGCTACTGATGATATATATATATATATATATATATATATATATATACACACACACACACACTGTATTTGGTGCAAATACCGGTTTTATGATGTTAATGACAATGGCAATTTGATATCTTTTTCTCTTTACACTAATTAATTCATTTATGAAGTCGAAGATAATAATAGATAAGTAGGATTCTTAAATACATTTGAAGTCATAGGATTCTTAAATACGAAGCGACCTTGTAGGAAGGGTGAGTAAATGACTTTTACCTTCAACATTCTGAAGAAGGTTCGTCTGAGACGAACCTTTCTTAGAGGATAGACGTTGTTGGGAAGGGGGGGCCTAGAGGAAATTTAAGGGATCAAGTTGAAAATGCACATTATATTCCGCTTATAGAGAACAAATATCTGAAACGCCGAATTAAATTTGCATTGTATTCACAGTTAGAAACTTTTCTTTTTTAATATTTTAAAAAGTTTTTATCTATTCAAAAGATGGAAAAGATGATACTCTGGTAATAAATAAGTGGGACAAAATGAAAATTGAGATGCGTTTCGTGATCGAGCCTTTTCTACCTATGACGGAAAGTAGTTCAACAAAGTAATAAAGAAAAAGGAAAAAGTTTCCCGGAGGCTCTTAAAGATAACTTCCCACTTGAGAAACTCATTCTTACTAGCCTCTTCAAATCGAGCTACTTAGCGGTTTTTTTAACGTTCGGTTTGTTTTGGTTTCGGAAAACACAAACCAAAACATGGGTTTCAGAAATTTTTCCAACTTTATTCTTTCTCTCGCAATTATTTATTTGGTGTTTATTATTTTCCCTAAAGTTTACAATATATTTGTAGTTGGTTCGACACTGTTGTTTGTCGTTAAGTTGTCGGAATATTTAATGACAATCACGAGGAAACGTTTTCTGAAGAAAAAAGTGTCAAGTGAAAACAAGGCTGTTTTCATTACAGGTAAATAATAAATTGATTATATTTTTTTTATTAATTATTATTATTAGTGGTAGTAATATCATATTTATTAATATTGTTCCGATAATATTTATTTTTTATTAATTTTTAATTAATTTATTTATTATTATTAATAATATTATTTATTAAAATTAATTATTAATTAATTTATTTGATTTTTTATTAATTTATAAAAACCATAAATAAATTATTCATAAATTGATTATATTTATTTTTATTAAATTTATTTGGTAATTATTATTATTTATTATTATGTTGTTGTTGTTGCTCTAATGCAGCTGGACAATACAGAGACAGTTAATCTTTTTGCCATCCACAGCAGTTAATCATTTAGCAGGACCCAGAGGGAACGTGCAGCTTGAAGATATGCTACGAATTATTAATTATTATTCATTAAAATTAATTAATTTATTTATTTGATTTTTTAATTAAATTATTAAAATCATGAATAAATTATTAATAAATTGATTATATTTTTTATTTAATTAATTATTATTATTATTATTATGTTGTTGTTGCTCTCTAACGCACCTAGCAATACAGAGACAGTTAATCTTTATGACACATAAGCAAGGGCTGCACCGCTGTTACTCCTTTATCACTACCCAGGGGACACGTGTAGCTTGAAGATAAGCTACGGATTATTATTTATTATTATTATTTTTATTTATTAAAACTAATTATTAATTTTATTTTTATTTTTTATTCTTTCTTTCTATATGAGCTATATTTTTATTCTTTCTTTCTATATAACTATTAAAAATTATCAATGTTGTTGTTTGTATTTTAATTATAAAATAAATATTTAATCATACATATTCTTTTTTTATTTATAAAACGCCTTATTTTCCTCCTGTAAAATTGAACTAATGAATAACAAGAATTATAACTAATAAAGAATTATTACTAATTTTAAGATATTTTTTGGTTAAAATTGTTTTACTTTTTATTATTAATTAGGATAATTAGTATAATAATTAATTTTAAATATGATCGAAATTATTATTCCAAAAATTATTATTTTTAATATTAGAATAATATATTAATTATAAAATAAATATTTTAATTTTATTTTGGATCATACGTGTTCTTTCGCTGCTTATAATGCGATTTTTTTTTCCCCGTAAAATTTAAAGAATGATAGAAATTATTGTTCCGAATATAATATTTTTATTTTAAACTATTTTAATTAAACTTTTAAACTATTTAAACTAAACTCTTCAAATTGAGCTACTTAGCGGTTTTTTTAACGTTTAGTTGTTTTGGTTTCGGCAAACGCCGATTTGTGAGTCGTAAAATGGACAATACCTAGAGCTAAAATGAACCATAGCATACACAAGTTCATTTTTCATTAAGTGGATATTAAAGATGTGAATTGTTGCAATTGTAAAATAATGTATTTGATTAATCCTATAAATGATAGCCATTTGATTGTTCTAAGATGATTTGCGATTTAAAGAAATGGCACGAGATTTGCATCAGATTAAGTTTCCAAAATGTATAAATAATTACTATAATCATATTTTTGCTTTTAATTACGCAGAGTTTTCTTTATTAATCCTTTCCCTTCAGTAAAAATAAACTTAATAAAAACATTTATACCACAAATGTTACTAAAACCACAAATATTTAAAACATTTGTATCAAACCAAATTTTTTATGCCCATTTATACCGCAAATGTTACGACGTATTTGAAATGACTCATACAAAGTTTATGCCCTTTTTATTGTCACGCATTCTTATTATCAGACAGCTTTATATACATACATAAACGTGCACCTGTACCTAAACGTATATATGTTGTTTCTTATCCCACTTGGTCAACAGCAACATCTAAACCAGGGATAGGCAAAATTTTTCGGTTTCCATAAATCGAATAAAAAAAGTTTGGCGGGCCAAGATAAATTTTTCTAAAATTTAAAAAAAATAATATACAAATATTACAATTTAAATATGCTAATTAGTTATGTTTTTTTAGTAGCAATTTGGGATTGGAATATTTTACGAATAACCCAAACAAGCACTAGCTACACTATACTTTTAATAATTTCACCACTATTCACAATGATGCCATATGTTCGCAATCTTTCCATACGCAATCAATAATATTAGAACTCACGCCAAAAGAAAAACCGCTGGCTGGAGTTTAAAATGCGCAGTCTGCCACATGTGAGGTCTAATTCAACTATATTGAATTCCCGTATGTCTGCTCCCCGAGAAAGAGAAAGTCTCCTTGTTGGCGCCAATCTAGATCTGTAACTAATAAAAACTTGAACACTTTAACTTTTAACACTTTATCGATTTAAAGCTGTCTGTGCTTGCTATTTTATTCAATTTATGTTTTGTAGAACAAAAAGATCATCAGTCCTTTGAAAAAAAAAGGAAGAAAAAAATAATATTTAATCAAAGTAGAAAAGGAGATGGATATATAATATATAAAATATATTTCTTTTAATTTGCCTCGGACAGGCAAATTAAAATTCTATCCCTGATCCCTGATCTAAACCAAGTTCATTCAAGATTACCCGTGGTGATGATGAAGGGGTAAAAAATGCAACTATTTCTTGACAGAAATAGTTGCATTTTGCTTGCGGCACAAAGACATGAGGCACCCAAAAAGCACCCAAGTCTGACCCAGTTATATCCCCTCGGCTCTGGGTACAAATTTTAGTCCCCTTTACGACATGCATGGGCTACAGTGAGGCTATTCTAACCCAGATACAAATGGGGAATGCATATAAGTAACTTCACTCACCGACATAGATACAGATTAATGTATGCCCTCATGCATATTTATACATAGGACTTTACCCATATTAATACATGACTGTTCATGCAGAAATACATATTCAGCGTACGCATACGCACATGTCTTTTTAAACACACACACATATTTATATATAGATCTTTACCCATAATAATACATGACTACTCATTAGGCATACATATTCAACGTACACATACACACATGCCTTTTCAAACACACACATGCATATTTATACTATCTTACTATTATTTATTCTTTTTACTATTATTTATTTATCTTTATCCATAAAAATACATGACTACATGACTACATGACTACTCATGTAGATATACATATTCAACGTACACATACACATTTTTAAACACACGTACATATTTATACATAGATCTTTACCCATAATAATGCATAACTACTTATGTAGATATACATATTCAGCGTAAGCATATACATATATCTTTTAAATACACGCACACATATTTATACATAGATTTTTACCCACAATAATACATGACCACTCATTTAGGCATACGTATTCAGCGTACACATACATACGTCTTTTTAAACATACACACACATATTTATACATAGATATTTACTCATAATAATACATGACCTCATATAGGCATACATATTCAACGTAAACATACACATACATGCCTTTTAAACACACACACGTATAAGTACTAATATATAAATAAAACCTAATTTTCGTGGAGATGAATTTGAATTGCAAAAAAGATTAATTTGATTTGCAACAAGATGAATTTGTACTGCCAAATGTGTCTATATTATCTTCCAAAAAAATCCTTTCTTTTCTGGATAATCACAGCTTGGTGGATTACAGTGCCAACATGAACTGAGTTTTAGCTGCTTTGGGAGGACAAGATTGTGAATTGTATTCGTAATTTTTAACCCTTCCTCAACGTATATGTGCCGCTCGATTTTCTCTTCCGTTTCCGAATGGCATAAATATGACAGGGCAAAATTTCGTTTTTTCTTCTTCTTTTTCAATAATAATAGTCTAGAAAAGTTCTGTCTGGAACATTTAGATTACTTTCCAAGTTACACAATACCGACTATAACGTAATAAAATGATTGGCGTACTCTTCTATCTCATTTTTGCTGCAGTTGACCTAACCACAGGATTGTTCATTTTCCCTTATGTACATTTCTTACTAGAAAGGCTAATAAATATTCAGCATTACCCAATCTGCAACGGAAGGGTTTTCCAGCCTATTGATTTATTATGTTCCATTCCCTTGTGTCCACACGGAAGTTTTAGATAGTGCTTCGCTTGCCATGTTTGGAACCTGACTCCCAAGGTTCAAAAATCCAATAGGCCGCTCCGGCTTGTTACAGGAATGTTTTCTGTTTTTGCTTTCTTTACAAGTAGCTTTAATGAATTTTAAGAAGCGATATTAAAAATATATATATATATATCGCTCTTAAAAACCCATAATGTATTTATCACTCAGTAATCACAATATATTGGGTCAGATGATCGAGTGACTAGTGAACCCATAATGTATTTATCACTCAGTAATCACAATATATTGGGTCAGATGATCGAGTGACTAGTGAACCCATAATGTATTTATCACTCAGTAATCACAATATATTGGGTCAGATGATCGTGTGACTAGTGAACCCATAATGTATTTATCACTCAGTAATCACAATATATTGGGTCAGATGATCGAGTGACTAGTGAACCCATAATGTATTTATCACTCAGTAATCACAATATATTGGGTCAGATGATCGTGTGACTAGTGAACCCATAATGTATTTATCACTCAGTAATCACAATATATTGGGTCAGATGATCGAGTGACTAGTGAACCCATAATGTATTTATCACTCAGTAATCACAATATATTGGGTCAGATGATCGAGTGACTAGTGAACCCATAATGTATTTATCACTCAGTAATCACAATATATTGGGTCAGATGATCGTGTGACTAGTGAACCCATAATGTATTTATCACTCAGTAATCACAATATATTGGGTCAGATGATCAGTGACTAGTGAACCCATAATGTATTTATCACTCAGTAATCACAATATATTGGGTCAGATGATCGAGTGACTAGTGAACCCATAATGTATTTATCACTCAGTAATCACAATATATTGGGTCAGATGATCGAGTGACTAGTGAACCCATAATGTATTTATCACTCAGTAATCACAATATATTGGGTCAGATGATCAGTGACTAGTGAACCCATAATGTATTTATCACTCAGTAATCACAATATATTGGGTCAGATGATCGAGTGACTAGTGAACCCATAATGTATTTATCACTCAGTAATCACAATATATTGGGTCAGATGATCGAGTGACTAGTGAACCCATAATGTATTTATCACTCAGTAATCACAATATATTGGGTCAGATGATCGAGTGACTAGTGAACCCATAATGTATTTATCACTCAGTAATCACAATATATTGGGTCAGATGATCGAGTGACTAGTGAACCCATAATGTATTTATCACTCAGTAATCACAATATATTGGGTCAGATGATCAGTGACTAGTGAACCCATAATGTATTTATCACTCAGTAATCACAATATATTGGGTCAGATGATCGAGTGACTAGTGAACCCATAATGTATTTATCACTCAGTAATCACAATATATTGGGTCAGATGATCGAGTGACTAGTGAACCCATAATGTATTTATCACTCAGTAATCACAATATATTGGGTCAGATGATCGAGTGACTAGTGAACTAATGTATTTATCACTCAGTAATCACAATATATTGGGTCAGATGATCGAGTGACTAGTGAACCCATAATGTATTTATCACTCAGTAATCACAATATATTGGGTCAGATGATCGAGTGACTAGTGAACCCATAATGTATTTATCACTCAGTAATCACAATATATTGGGTCAGATGATCGAGTGACTAGTGAACCCATAATGTATTTATCACTCAGTAATCACAATATATTGGGTCAGATGACCCATAGTGACTAGTGAACCCATAATGTATTTATCACTAGTGAACCCATAAGTAATCACAATATATTGGGTCAGATGATCGAGTGACTAGTGAACCCATAATGTATTTATCACTCAGTAATCACAATATATTGGGTCAGATGATCGAGTGACTAGTGAACCCATAATGTATTTATCACTCAGTAATCACAATATATTGGGTCAGATGATCGAGTGACTAGTGAACCCATAATGTATTTATCACTCAGTAATCACAATATATTGGGTCAGATGATCAGTGACTAGTGAACCCATAATGTATTTATCACTCAGTAATCACAATATATTGGGTCAGATGATCGAGTGACTAGTGAACCCATAATGTATTTATCACTCAGTAATCACAATATATTGGGTCAGATGATCGAGTGACTAGTGAACCCATAATGTATTTATCACTCAGTAATCACAATATATTGGGTCAGATGATCGAGTGACTAGTGAACCCATAATGTATTTTGATCACTCAGTAATCACAATATATTGGGTCAGATGATCGAGTGACTAGTGAACCCATAATGTATTTATCACTCCAGTAATCACAATATATTGGGTCAGATGATCGAGTGACTAGTGAACCCATAATGCATTTATCACTCAGTAATCACAATATATTGGGTCAGATGATCAGTGACTAGTGAACCCATAATGTATTTATCACTCAGTAATCACAATATATTGGGTCAGATGATCGAGTGACTAGTGAACCCATAATGTATTTATCACTCAGTAATCACAATATATTGGGTCAGATGATCGAGTGACTAGTGAACCCATAATGTATTTATCACTCAGTAATCACAATATATTGGGTCAGATGATCGAGTGACTAGTGAACCCATAATGCATTTATCACTCAGTAATCACAATATATTGGGTCAGATGATCGAGTGACTAGTGAACCCATAATGTATTTATCACTCAGTAATCACAATATATTGGGTCAGATGATCGAGTGACTAGTGAACCCATAATGTATTTATCACTCAGTAATCACAATATATTGGGTCAGATGATCGAGTGACTAGTGAACCCATAATGTATTTATCACTCAGTAATCACAATATATTGGGTCAGATGATCGAGTGACTAGTGAACCCATAATGTATTTATCACTCAGTAATCACAATATATTGGGTCAGATGATCGAGTGACTAGTGAACCCATAATGTATTTATCACTCAGTAATCACAATATATTGGGTCAGATGATCGAGTGACTAGTGAACCCATAATGTATTTATCACTCAGTAATCACAATATATTGGGTCAGATGATCAGTGACTAGTGAACCCATAATGTATTTATCACTCAGTAATCACAATATATTGGGTCAGATGATCGAGTGACTAGTGAACCCATAATGTATTTATCACTCAGTAATCACAATATATTGGGTCAGATGATCGAGTGACTAGTGAACCCATAATGTATTTATCAATATATTGGGTCAGATGATCAGTAATCATAACAATATAATTGGGTCAGATGATCGAGTGACTAGTGAACCCATAATGTATTTATCACTCAGTAATCACAATATATTGGGTCAGATGATCGAGTGACTAGTGAACCCATAATGTATTTATCACTCAGTAATCACAATATATTGGGTCAGATGATCGAGTGACTAGTGAACCCATAATGTATTTATCACTCAGTAATCACAATATATTGGGTCAGATGATCGAGTGACTAGTGAACCCATAATGTATTTATCACTCAGTAATCACAATATATTGGGTCAGATGATCAGTGACTAGTGAACCCATAATGCATTTATCACTCAGTAATCACAATATATTGGGTCAGATGATCGAGTGACTAGTGAACCCATAATGTATTTATCACTCAGTAATCACAATATATTGGGTCAGATGATCGAGTGACTAGTGAACCCATAATGTATTTATCACTCAGTAATCACAATATATTGGGTCAGATGATCGAGTGACTAGTGAACCCATAATGTATTTATCACTCAGTAATCACAATATATTGGGTCAGATGATCGAGTGACTAGTGAACCCATAATGCATTTATCACTCAGTAATCACAATATATTGGGTCAGATGATCGAGTGACTAGTGAACCCATAATGTATTTATCACTCAGTAATCACAATATATTGGGTCAGATGATCGAGTGACTAGTGAACCCATAATGTATTTATCACTCAGTAATCACAATATATTGGGTCAGATGATCAGTGACTAGTGAACCCATAATGTATTTATCACTCAGTAATCACAATATATTGGGTCAGATGATCGAGTGACTAGTGAACCCATAATGCATTTATCACTCAGTAATCACAATATATTGGGTCAGATGATCAGTGACTAGTGAACCCATAATGCATTTATCACTCAGTAATCACAATATATTGGGTCAGATGATCGAGTGACTAGTGAACCCATAATGCATTTATCACTCAGTAATCACAATATATTGGGTCAGATGATCGAGTGACTAGTGAACCCATAATGCATTTATCACTCAGTAATCACAATATATTGGGTCAGATGATCGAGTGACTAGTGAACCCATAATGTATTTATCACTCAGTAATCACAATATATTGGGTCAGATGATCGAGTGACTAGTGAACCCATAATGTATTTATCACTCAGTAATCACAATATCAGATTGGGTCAGATGATCAATATATTGGGTCAGATGTGAGTGACTAGTGAACCCATAATGTATTTATCACTCAGTAATCACAATATATTGGGTCAGATGATCGAGTGACTAGTGAACCCATAATGTATTTATCACTCAGTAATCTAGTGAACCCATAATGTATTTATCACTCAGTAATCACAATATATTGGGTCAGATGATCGAGTGACTAGTGAACCCATAATGTATTTATCACTCAGTAATCACAATATATTGGGTCAGATGATCGAGTGACTAGTGCTCTGGCGCTGAGGACCACAGGTATTGGGCTCGAGTCCCAACGGTGTCATGGATATTTGTATTGGTTCACAATACACTTTAAACCGTAAGTCCCGGTCTAATATGGTTATTGGGTTCACAATCCCACCCAGTAAAAGAAAAGCATCTCATGTTTCGGAATTTGACAATTGGCAGACAGCCTTGGTTCACCATGGGGCTGTTGTGCCATTGAATCATAATATATTTAACAGCAAACTGAAAACGTTTCACGTGCTAATCCTCATTGGAAAAGTTCAAGAAAAAAAGGGAAAAATTCTTAAACAATAAAAGAACTAATTCAAAAATCAACTAGTTATTGATTTGGAAAGTGAAAATCCTTGAATTTTACCTAGGTATATAAAATAACAAATCCTCTTTTAGTTGCTCAGTCTTAGTAAAAATAGGCGAAAAGTCAGTTTTGAAATACACTCATGTCCATAAATTAAGGATAATGAAGTTCACACAAAGAAAGAGACAGAAGCAAAACAAATTTGACTTATTTGTAAAGTCTATTTATTAAACAAAAGGTAAAGAGCAAAAAAGATGCTATATGTTTGACATAATTAATAAAATTTGCGATTTTTACTCCCTGGAGCAAATTTCAAAAAAGAACCTATTTACAAAAAACAGTATAACTTGGTTAGTATGATGGTTAATATGGAGTATGTCTCCCGGACGATGCAATACAGGCCTTACAACGCCTAGGCATGCTGAATATCAAATTATCAATCTGATCTTGGGGAATATTACACCACTCATCAAGCAATGCCCTCCTAAGTTCCGGTTGACAGGTGGGAGGGGGTTAACGGGCTGCAATTCGTCGGCCAAGCATATCCACACATGCTCTATTGGATTCAAGTCCGGTGAGTATGCTGGCCAATCAATACGGGTGATATCCTCCAATTGAAGGCATTCGTCTACAATGTTTGCACAGTGAGGACGGGCGTTGTCATCCATAAACAGAAATCCAGCACCCATGGCGTCCCGAAACAAACGTACATGTTGTTCCAGAATGACATCACGATAGGCCTGTCATCGTTACACTCTGAGCATGCAGGTCAGTTCTGGAACCAAGAAAAATTCCTCCCCAAACGAGCCATCCTGCACCACCGTAACGGTGTCATTTGATGGTGTTCTCAAACTGAAAGTCCGGCGAGAATCAGACTGCAAACTAAACTCTGAACTCGTCGGAAAACATCACACAAGACCACTGTTGCGGTGTCCACAATGCATGCTCTCTACTCCAGGTTAATCGCAGGCGACAGTGAGTTGCGGTAAGTGGAACACATCTAACAGGCCTACGAGCATATAGACCAATGCGCCCTAAGCGTCTGTACACGGTCTGCCTTGAAACTGTCGTACTGGTAGCTGAAGAGAGCTGACGAGACAAGTCTGATGCTGTGCTCCGTCTGTTTTTTTTTTTTTTTTTTTTTTGGCAGTAACTGCTAAATACCGGTCCTCATTCGGCGTTGTAACTCCGGGGCGACCTGTGCTGTAACATCTACTCACATTACCATCATCTTGGAATCGTTGCCAAAGCCTGCAGATGACACTCTGGGCGATTCAAAGTTCCTCGGATACTTCCAGCTGGGTACGTCCACATTCCAGTCGTCCGATAATTCTACCACGTAAAAAATCATCCAAATGCTTCCTTTGTGCCATAACTATGCGGTTATTGCACTGAAAGGCTTTTAAAGCGCTTGTGAACAATTTTACTTCTTTGCTACCATTCCTTATATACCCCTCTCTTACACTCTCGTCATTGTGACGTAATATCCGCGCCATCTGGTGGTTTCCTGTAATTTGCATATTCTTCTTCAAGATGTGTATGATAATTCTACAGGTGAAATTTTTATTTTAGAGTTCAATTTCTGTGTGATTCTGAATTATCCTTAATTTATGGACATGAGTGTACTAATATAAATGTACTAATGTAACTATTTTTACTTTCAATTACTTTGTCAGTTTTGAAATACTAATATAAATGTGCTAATGTAACTATTTTTACTTTATACAATTGATTTTATATTTGTAATACTGTAGATAGCTAAATTATTCTTAAATCTAAAAATATTTTCATGAATAAATTATCTATAAGCAATTTACTGATATACTTTCAATATCTCTTGTAGAGTTTAATATAAATATTTCTATAAAAGCGTTAACTTTTGATATGATTTTATTTACTTCAGTTGTTCATTAAAATCACTAACATTGACTTTTGTGCATTCTTTTATAGGTTGCGATTCTGGTTTCGGCCATGCTATAGCTAAACGCATGGATAGTTTAGGATATCATGTATTTGCTGCTTGTCTGGATCCAAAAGGCGAAGGAGGAGCTGCCTTAACTGAAGAATGCTCGTCTCGTCTTTTGACATTGCCATTGGATGTAACCAGCAACGAAAGTGTCCAGTCAGCTAAAGATTTTGTCCTGAAACACATAGGAAATAATGGTACGTTAGAAGCACAGTTAATGATATTCTTTTTCAATCTGGCATTATCTTAATTTTATCATTAAAAAAATATTAAACACTAAATAAGGTTGCTTTGTGTAGTGGATTAAAATTTATAAATATTGATTGAAATTTTAGAAGTGGTTATAATAATATCATCTATTCGATGAGTTAATTAAAAACCCACTTGTTGTTATAATAAATGGATTATTTGTTACATTGCGTATGTGTAGCGGCGAGCTACTTTTAGCCCGATTTACATGCCCTATTTCAAATATAGACATAGGCTTATATTATCTATGAATTCTTAAAAAAAAATTATATTGATTGGTACAATAGATACATTGGTGCAAACAAAAATTGATTCGGTACAATTGATACATTGGTACGATCAAAGATTGATTTTTACAATTGATGCATTGGTACAATCAGATATTGATTGGTACAATTGATACATTGGTGTAATCAAAGATTGATTTATACAATTGATACATTGGTGCAATCAAAGTATGTAGAGGAAATCAAATGCGAATGAAATTTATGCCATAGAATTGCAATTTCTCCTTTTTTTATACACCATAAAGATGCTCAACTGCTTTGTTATGAAGTTCCAGTTATTCCTTAATTGGCCGCCAAAATTTAATCACTTGCGTGTTAGATCGAAAAGCGTTTAAACACATTTCATTATAATCAGGTAGCTACTTGCTAGTGAGGCGGATTTTTTTTTTTTTTTTTAATTTATTCTATCTATTTTATTCTATTTTTTTTAAATTTATTTTATAAAAATTATTTAAATTAAATTTTTTTTTTTTTAATTTATATTATAAAAATTTTATTTTTCCTTTTTCCTAATCGATTACACTTTCGATACTCAATTTAAATCATATAATATTGCATACATATATAGTATATATACAACATAAGCATAGATACATATATACAACATACAATTCATTATCTGGGACCTCTACAGGAGATATTGTTCATAAATGCTATTTATCCGCTTAATAATAAATTTTGTATTTTGAAATACAAACTAATATTCAAAGACAAGAATTGATAAGTTATTGGTTATTAATTGATGAAAGAAAGAAATATGGCTGAAACCAGAAAACAACTGAAAAACCGGAAGTATTTCGCATGAAAAGGAAACAGATACGGTTGGCGCCTAAAAGGAAAAGGAAGTAGTAAAGAATAGGGTTCTCTTTCTTTCATTCTTTTTCCTCCTTCTAGAAAAACTTTTTAAGAGATATCATTATGCAAATAGTTTTTAGGTATCTATTTAGTTGTCTCTATGAATAATATTTAATACGACTGTAAACATTTTAAAATTTTCCCAACAATAATACGTGTTAATATAACAATAATTAACACGAATTTTTATTTTGTCTTTTTATCTTAAATATAATCTGATATGTATATTTTTTTCTGATCTGTTTTTTATGTGTATACTTTAAATCTTTGGTGAGGTATTAAACTATACAAATCAACTAACAAATAAATAAAAATCATTCAAGTTGAATCAAATGTAACACAAAAATCATGTAAATATATATGAATTGAATGACAATAACGTCTAAAACAAAATATTTTTAAAATAATCAGAAAATACTATTTTTTTAAAAATAATTTGGACTGAAAAAGACTTGTCGTTGTGTGCAGACTAGTGTTGTCGGTTGTGCAGTTGGATTGTAACTGGGTGTGGTTGGGTTGAGACACGAAACACAGGTTTGAGAACCGTTTTCAGAACAGGTTTTCCCTGCGTATATATATATATATATATATATATATACAACGAGAGGAAATATATTTAACGCAACCCTGCGTATATATATATATATATATATATATATACGCAGGGTTGCGTTAAATATTTTCTCATTCTCGGTGTATATATATACATACGGAGAGGAAATTAAAAAAATTAAGAAGAAATTAGTAAAAGAGGAAATTAAAATCAAAATGTTCCCATAAACCTGAAAGTAGCCCTCTTCTGGAAGCCGTTATAGGTCTAATATAGGCCAAGACATTACAGAAGTTTCGTGCCATATATCGATAGTTAAATTTTTATAAAATACTATTTAACTATTTTATTCGATTTTTAAAAATCATTCTTATTCCCATTTGACAAAAACAACAATTTTGATCCTGTAATTTTTTTTTTTCAATTTAAACTGTTACTATCTAAGTGTCACACTTCTTATCCACTTTTCAATAAGCACATGTGTAACCATACATTGTACTTTTTTAAAATTAAAAATTATTCTAATCCTGTTATTTTTATGAAACATTTTATGTTTTATTATTTTTTTGCCGTTTTTTTTTATTAAAAATATCATAAGCATCTCAGACAAAATAAAATTAGGGAATCCTTACTTCATTGGTGTCAATTATCGAATTTCTGTGCGACCTTCAAAGGTCGAAACAACTACAGATTGAATATGAACTATACCATGAGTATTCCATCGTGATTGGTGATAGACCACGGACTGAGGAAGTGTCTACTCCAATGAGAAGTGAGGGAAGCGGAATCCCCCTCTTGACGTATTGTCTTAAAAGGACTTTTAATGAAAAGAGAGAGAGAGAGAGAGACTCTTCATCCAGAAGAGTGGTTTTTCTTTTTTTCTGAAAGTGACTGAACAGGCCGGAGTTTTCCGCCTGTTTTTTAAAGTGAGCCTTTTGTGGTATCGTCTGTCACGCCGTGTGATAATTAGATGCTGCAGACCAGTGCATTAGATTCGTCGTAGACTTGAGAATTTTGAAAATATCCGCCCTTGGAGTGAATTACACTTTGAATCAGAGAGTTTTGTATATATGCATATAATGCTTGTAAATAAAAATCAATGTGTTCTCATGAACCTGAAAGTGGCCCTCTTCTTGAAGCTGCTATGAGTCTAGTATAGGCAGAGATACGTTACACCCACAACAATGTATGATGTATACAATATATCAAATATTGTTGTGATCGCGATGAAAATTGTTTGTATGCGTATATCTATACATATACAAACAACTATATGATCTATATATATATGATAGGTTATTTGATAGTTTTACATATTTTTTTTGTCCGAGTTCTTTTTTTTACAAATAAAAAACACATTGAAAGTAAGGTAATTATTACTGATGAAAAAGCTAAAACGGAAAATCTTTTTTACTCTATCTAAATAAATTCAATCATTTTTTAGTTTTGTGGGGTGTGCTGAACAATGCTGGCATACCACTGGGCGGAGAAATCGATTGGACTCCCATGGAGGAACTGGAGAAAGTGTACGAAGTCAATGCAGCTGGGACACTGAGGGTGACTAAAGCTTTCTTGCCTCTACTCAGACAGTCGAGGGGAAGGTTGGTCAACAATACCAGCGCCTGCGGTGAGTGATTGTTAATCATCATAGCAATTCTGAACAAGTGAGTTATAAAAGGGAATTATGTGACTTCAAAAAAAAAAAATATATATATATATATATACTAGAAAGCATATATGGATTCAGTAAAGCAAAATTCATGATAAAAAATAATTGGAAAAAAAAAAAGTATTTTTTCCCTTCAATTATTTTTTTCTCCCGACATATGAATAATTCCTTCTCATGGTCAATTTTATTGCACTCAAATTGCATTTATAGCCAAAATGAGATGTCCGGAGATTTTGCATTGTAGGAACAACTAGGACTGTAACACAAAAAAGGAAATCACAATATTAAAATCCCAACTGTGAATGCAATTTATAAAAGAAATTCAAAATAATTTCTATTTGCCAAAAATAATTTTATTCCAAAAAAATTAAAAATTAAAATTTTAAAAAAATGATAAAATGCTATCTTTAACACCATTTTAGTCGGTGTGATTTGCCCCATAATTTTTATTTCATTTTTTGTAACACATATTTTTTTTTCATATTATTTATTTATTTAACTTAGTTAAAAATTGATTTGTTATTGATTGATTTAGAAAAAAGTTAAATATTGTTGATTTAGTTAAATATTGATTTGTTGTGTAAATTACTTCGAAAACAAGAAAACAGCGATATTTTGACAAAATCTATCTCACTTATACTCAATTGAAAAATTACAACGACAGGATTATCGACCCATCTCTAATTTATACTACAAATATTTTTACTATATTTGAGAAAAGAGAATATTTGCATTTCTAAAAGCGATTAAGAGCAAAAATTATGTACCGATATTTCGAATACAAATATTTAAATAATTATAGAACATGCTATGTAAAATATATAATTATGCTATAATTTATTAATATATTTATTAATAATAATGTTATAATTATGCTATGTAAAAACATTTAACTTATAAATACACAATCTTCATGTAAATCAAGAAATAAATACCGGTAAAGCTTTTAGCCAAAATGTATAAATCTTTGAATTTACAAATTATTGCAAATTAAGCATTATTTTACAAAATTAAAAGCATCATATTTCAATAATGTTCAAATTAATTATTTCAAAAATATTTAACTTTCGTATTTTTCTTTAAAAATTCTTTTTCCTTTTAAGTTTCTTTTTAAATTTTTAATTTCCATTAAGCTTCTCAAAATTCCTATACATAATCATCAGCAGCAATGGAAAAAAAGTGGGGGAAAATTTTACCAAAAACTGAAATCTTTTCATGAATTTCAATTTACCACACGTACACATACTTTTGCGGGACGAATACACATGGGAGTATACCAATGTTCAATAACCCAAGATATTTATGAAGCCATTGATCAGAGTACTATAAGAACGTAGTTCTGCACTTTAAGGTTCCGCTTGTTTATTTGGCGATTTTTTTTTCTTGGGGTTTTCGCCCTCTCCTAAATAAACGAAATTTCTGCTTCTGTGACAAAAATACTGCGGTTTTGGCGATTCTATTTGTTGCAGAAAAGAAACTTGGCGAAATCGGAACTCTAAAGTACAGAATCACCACAAGAAGTATAAAATTCAATAAAATAGTGACAGAAAAATAACAAAATTTAATAACTCTAGAACAATGTGAAGAAGCAATAGTTCAAATACTACAAAACGCACAACCCAATTCAGACATAGAAGTCTGTTAAGTAATGGTTAAATTAACTTTTATAAACATAAACTAATTCTTAGACACTATTCTCAGGATATTAAAACAATAATCCATTTATATTTTCAAAATGAACAACAGAGCACGTGATTTAATGGTCAATCTTTATATTTAGCAACACATATTACGTGCCAGTTTTAAAAACACACGTAAATAAGATCAAGAGAAAATCAGTGTTTATTTTAAATAAAAGTTTTTGAAATGAAAATTTCTCATGTTGCTTGAGGAGATTAAATTGTTTGAATTAATTTATATCCTTACATATTTTTTATTTTATAACTTCACTTTTTGCAGACGCCATGAACAGGGCCGGATTTTCCTATAGGCTAACTAGGCTTCAGCCTAGGGCCTCAAGATCAAGAAGGAGCCTACATTCAAGTTGTTAGCAAAACTAGAATTACACTATTCTAAAAACAATACACACTAAAACTCTGAATCAAAAATAAGGAGAAATTCTACACATATGAATAATAAACAAACATAATAAGTAATTTACAAACTTAAAAATGGGAGGTGAAAGGGCCTCATAAAGTGGTGGGATAGCCTAATAGAGGTTCATGGTAAGGGCCTCTTTTCATCTAAATCCGGCCCTGACCATGAACCTCTAACCAGGACAACATCAAGTCCACACATGATAATAATATTTAATATTATTTCATTCGCGTTTTATTACTTACTGAATATAATTTCAACACTTTTAGGTGAATTCATTTGTCCAGGATTCGTGGGGTACTGCATGAGCAAAAGTGCAGCTATCGCACTTACTACTGGCCTGCGTATAGAGATGATGAAGTGGGGAGTCAAAACTATAAGCATTCAACCCTTCTTTTACAAGTAAGTGGAGGATTTTTATATCATGATAATGACGATTTTTATTACGTTTAAGGTAATGGTAAATTCAATTAAAACGAACCAATTTAAGAGGATATCGAAATATTTAAATTCAACTTCAACCCTAAAAATAGCCTTACATGTAGTGGTTTAGTCGGTTAAAGTGCAGCGGAAATTGTGATCGTAGCTGTCATGGAGCGAAAATCCAAGAATTTGGTTTCAATCAGAATTTAATTAAAGCTACTTTAAATATCAATATATTTAATAGTACAATAATTTCGATTTCATAGAATTTGTCGGGAAAATATTTTACTGGTTTTTTCCAAATAAATACAAACATGGATTACTTTTTTTTTTACGATTATATAATATATCATCATGCGTCTCCAACAATGATGGTAACCTTCTTTAAATATTCATTATGTTGATTAATATAAGTGATTAATTCCTGTTCATACCAATAGTGAATAAGGATAACGCTAAAACTGTTATAGCTGATTATTTTATGATAGTATGAGAACCTTCAGATCTGATGAGGCCCATTTGGATATATTTGAGCGGTAGATTTTAAGGGCTGTTCTTGGAAGGGTTAGGAAAGTGATTTTTGGAGAAGACGGTACAGAGCATAAATTTATAAATGCTATAAAGACCAGATATTATGAAATTTATTAAGCTCAATAGATTAAACTGGGCTACTCATATATTTAGAATGAATGACTTGAACCCTGTAAAAGGCTCGTTTTTGGCAAAGCCCCAGGGCCACAGAGGAAGAGGACGACCCAAGTTGCGATGAATAGAGACAGTTGAAAAAGATTTTTGCTGTACTAAAGGTTAATAATTGGAGGACCATTGTCACCCAGAAGAATGCATGGAAATCTCTTCAAAGAAAAGCCTTGGCCCACCCTGGGCTGTCGTGATATTGATGATGATGTTGATGAGACTCTCAGTATTTCGATAATAGGAAAAATTTTCTGTTCTAAAAATTCACTTTTCAGTAGTTGGAACACAACATATTACCGTCAAGCTTTTTTATGATATTAATATTTAATTTCCTGTATCAATAAATACTTTGGTTATTTAAAATTAACAATTATGGCATGCATATATATACATATGTTATCAAATGACAATACGATTTTAATAACGTGTATAAAGTTAGCAAACATATTATACCATTGTTGTTGTTGTCGTATCCCCTGACGAATACAAGAAAATCAAATGTCGTGGTGCTCCCGAATAACATTGACTATATTGATTGCCAGCTCTGAGAAAACATTAGAGACAGATATTATACTGTTGAAATGCTTCTTCTGAAAGCTATGTCAACACCTCCATAGCCTTGCAGTAACAGACATTCTATGGATAATCTTATCGTAAGAAGGCTTCGACATTTCCAAAAGAGGGGGCACACATTATCCTATTGAAACATCTCTTGGAATAGGCTATGCCAACATCTACATTCACTTGGAGAAACAGACATGTACCAGTTCTAATGTTGTTCCAGTACCAATGTTGTACCAACACTTCCTCTATCTAGGTGGTATTATCTGTACATTCATTCCAAGCGATGTATTGAATGGGCAAGAGATTATGCAGAAGATTAACAACCCATGTTAAGTATATACTCTGTTTTATATGATCTGTGTGCGATCAGTCCTGTAATACATAGTGTATTAATGTAAAAAAGAAGCTTAATTGCTTTATTAAATTGTTTTATGTTTTAAAATTTGTTATGCATATAATTATTCAGGACTCCATTAACAAATGAGGATACAGCAGTGGAATCCATCAGGAAAAGATGGATGAGATCCGACAGCCAGTCAAGAAAGGACTACGGAGAAGGTTACATGGATAATTTCGTGAAATGCACTCGTGAACTGCTGCAACGCGGAAGCTCAAGAATTGAAGATGTCATTGAGTGTTTCGAGGATGCTCTCACAGCAGAAGATCCTCTGTCCACATACATGCCTGCATTCTTTCCGGATAAGTTAGGGATAAAACTTTTGAAATACATACCTGCAGTATTAGTTGAACATTATTTAAGGTACAACCTTGAGAGAGGATTCAAACCCCCTACACAAAGTGAGATTAAAGAAAGTGATAAAATAAAAATGAATTAAAATGCCATAACTGTGAATAAAAATGTCATCATACTATAGAAAATATTAGCATATGCATACATAACAAATGACTGACTGTTAAATGATGATTTAGTGATAATCTGCTTTCAAAATAGATATATTCAAATTAAATACGTTAGTATAGTTTTCTAAATATTTCAAAAATTTAAGGCAAAAAAAACCTTTTCCTCCATGAGATACACATAGAGAATCTCTTCATAAAAAGTTTTATAATTTAATGGTTTTCAAAAATAATAAGAAAAAAATCAGAAAAATTGTGATTTTGAAATTTCAATTCATTGAAATTGAGATAAAAACATTAATCAAACAGTGCTTCACAAATTAAGCACAAAAGAAAAACAGTAAAATTATTTTCTGTCTTGGAAATGCATAAAATGGAAACAAACCAAAAAACACAGCACCTGACTTCAATGTATGATCAGCTTCAATATGGAGTGTAATCACATCTAACAGCTATACAGGCCCAATAGCAATGTTCCAAACACAAAATGATAATGTTTATTAACTTTGTTGGCAATATATCCTACTGCTGTGTTGAATCAGTTCGAAGATCCTGAAGGATTGCATGGGTCAGTTAAGTACAGTAATATGTCTCCCTCGAACATCCCATACGTGCTTAATCGAGTTCAAGTCGGGAGAACGCGTTGGTCAACCCATAAGCACAATAGCTTCTTCATAAAGGCAATTCCATCAACCAAGTTGTGTGTGTCAAACATTATCATCTTGTGAGATCAAGAAATCATCTGCCAGTAAGCAGATGGCCTAGGCCCAGCATGGGCTGTTGAGCCAATGAAGAAGGTGGCGAAAAAAATTGCCACAGCATCTAAGTAAGAACTGAGTAAAGAATGTTGTCTCTATATAATCGAGCAGTAATGGTATTTCTTAGGATGACATACAAATGCAACCAGCCAAAGTTATACACTGGACCAGATACATACAGTGAATTCATCAAATGTGTCTTTTTCATAGATATGACTGGGATATCGAGTTACAGACTCTCACCAGACCAACAATCTTCTTGTGTCACTTTGTAAACAAAATCTAGACTCATTAATAATAAATTCATTGACTTTCACTCCAATGATATCGAGTGTTCATATCATCTAAAACGGCTATCTCGAAATATTACTACAATTTCTATTTGTTTACGGCCACACCTCCATTGACAACAGCTACACTAATTTGTATATTGTATTATTCAGCATGATGCACTATTATTTTTTTGCGAAATTGTGAAAATTTATTTATTTTTGACAAACTAACGTAATTTTTTGTTTTTGCCTTAATCTTTGGAAATCTGTATGTAGAGGATATGTGTTTTTCATTTTTGCATTTCCCATTTTTTATGGGAGTAACTTGAGACGTATGAAAATTTCTCTATGCCAAATGTTATTATACAAGCTAATTGTACTAAGTCTCTTGTCAACTATCTGTTATTTTGTGTGTGTGTGTTTTTTCCACTTTGCATGGGTTTGTCCTGTGTATATAAATTATACAATGTCATAATTCAAACAGAAATAATTCAGTAATTATATGTGTAATTTTATTTTAAACACAAATAAATGAAAATTAAAATATTTGTATTTAATGCAAATGCATCACCTTGTTAGTGCTTGCCATAGATCCAATCTGCCAATCTTGACTTTTTATAAATCCATATTTAATAGGTTTTGTTAATATTTTATGTATAATTAATATCATTGATTATTTATCAGATCATATATTTTTATGTTCAGCTTCATAAATAAATCAAATGTTTATGTTATTCTAATTGAATAAAAATTGTACATCGATTCTAATCTGGATTTATTCTTTATTCGTCTACAATTTTGTCTAAATACCAATAAATAATAAATGCAATTTTTTTACAAATCCAACTAAAGCACAATAACATATACAGTTTTGAAATGAAATATAAAGCAAATATTAATTTTGAATAATAAACAAATTTCATTTAAATTTATTCATAAAAAAATTAAATATTATAATAACTTTAAAATATAATTTTAAAATGTATTGGAGTAATATTTTTTGTACTTTACATCAAATATGAAAAATGTTTACATATCAAAATGTTTGTATATTGCAAATATAAACAAAGATATTTGGGCAGGTACATAGATTCTTTTGAACATTTTGTGCTTATTTGTACTTGTTGATACCATGTAACATTATTTAAAAAATATTTTTACTATAATAGATTTTAATCTTCAAATCTAATTACTAAATATCACACTAGTTTATCAGAATCTACAGAAGTTGCACTTTAAGACTATGCATTATAAAACTAAAAACTTCATATAAGTAGCACACATTTCATTCCTAAACTAATCTAAAAAGCTAACAGATTATCAGGTCAGAGTTTGCATTTAGATCTTCAATGCACAGAATGAAATGTTGATAGTTCAGTGTAAATAATTGAAAAATTTTACTTAGTATAAAATAACAATAACAGAACAACAATCAACAAAATTTTACAAATAAATATATATTAATATGAAAGAAGTGAAAATTATCACAGTAAGAACTAATTCAGTCATTTTATCACATATAGGTGGAGTAGTTCCTATTTTTATATTCGTTTTTATAATTCCAGCAATTCATTTATTTCACAGATACAATTAAAGTTTTAATTGATCCGAACCTAAGAAAAATAATTTCTAATGCATTGCATATTCATTTTATTTTTAATTTCCATTCAGTTTTCTTGACAAATTTAAAACAAAAACTTTAAATATTAAAAAAAAAAATTCAATGCAAAAAATAATAATAAATAAATAAAAATTTTAATTAAATTATTTTCATTTACAAACATAAAAAGAAAATACATTCTCAATATTTATGGTGATTTTTGGACCATTTGAGTTCTACCTTTGTTCTAATTTACAAGATTTATATGATAAGAGTAAGAAAAATACTAAATTTACTGATAATTTTAAAATCATATTGAAATAAAAATTAAAAAATAACTTACTATATTATGGCTTCTTTAAAAAAACTAGTTTCTTGAAATAACATTTTAGATGTTTAGAAAATGTGAAACTTTATAAGTTTTAATTATGATTAGAAACAATTGAATATACATTTTTAAGTCAAAAATAAATTTTCAGATTTAAAATTTTTTTCTAATTGATATTATTTTAAATGCAGACTTTAATTTTTTATTCCTTCACAGCATTATTCAATATTAGATATGTTTAAATATGAAAAAAAAAAAAATTCCATCCATATTCTATTAATAAAATGATATAATATGCTATTTTTGTTATCCATAGATTAATGAAGAAATCTAGTTATTAGTGTAATAAATTTACCAGAATTGGATAATAACTGAACCTAAAACATTTTCAAATGAATAATTGAAAATGTTATTATAATGATTCTTCATTAGAGAGCCTTTCTTTTTTTTTAATAAAACTAAATAAAAATAAAATTTTAAAATTATTAAAAATCTATTTTAAATAGATTTCACATACAGCAAAATAGAATTACATCAAT
Source organism: Caerostris extrusa (assembly GCA_021605095.1). Lineage (NCBI taxonomy): Eukaryota > Metazoa > Arthropoda > Arachnida > Araneae > Araneidae > Caerostris > Caerostris extrusa. Next base: position 25,178 of record BPLR01002934.1, read on the forward strand.
TCATTTCAATAAATTTCAAATAAATAAAATGTATAATTTATAAAAGTTTACATATATATTAAGGAAATAAACAACATGTTCTAATAAAAAAAAATTTTTATAAATATTTATTAAAATCTAACAAATAAAGTTATAAAATTGTGAAGAGGCTTTACTTTTATTACACTGACTTCAATTCCATAAGAGAACTCTAAAGCTTAGTTTGCAAATCTAACTATATTTCTTTATATATGTGGATCACAACTTTGTACTAATATGCAAAAAATTATTAACACCTAAAAGTTAGACAATATGTACAACATTGCATCGTTCTATAATTAGCATTACTAGACTTAGTCAATCCAGTATTTATTATTGCTTATCTTGAAGATATTCAACCATTTGATATTTACAATTTTTTGAGCAAAAATAATAATCCATTATATATATATTGATGAAAACCAATAAGGTAATTTAAGCAGAGACATTAACAAAACAAATTTGAAGAGGAAAAAAAGTATCGTAGGTAGGTATATATTTAAAATTAAAAAATATATTTTTTACAAATGCAAAAAAAATAATTTGAAAAAGATAATAAAATTTTTTAAAGATTAAAGGTAAATTTTCTTAAAATGAAAATTGATGAAATTTTTAACTATTGAAAAATTTAAGTTTCAAGTAAATAGCATTATTAACGTAATGAACACCAAAATAAAAGCTATCAGATCTTTTAAGCAAAAGTTATTAATAACAAGACATTTTTATTTAAAAACTAAAAATCAAAATATGAATACTGTATTTAAAATATGCATGAGTTTTGTTAAAATGAAAATGTTCATTCATATCTCATCTTGTAAACTAAGCTTTATTATTATCAAAAATGCATAATTGTATAATTATATAGTTATCATTATTACGAAAGTATAACTTTCATTTTCAAAAGATGAGTTAACTAATCTAGGTTTTGTACTTGAGGTTATTTTGCTAATGAGGTTTCTTGGTCATTTATTTAAGCAATGTGTGTATAAGTAAACAGCAAGTAATAAAACATTTTGTACTATTGATTTTTTAAAAATATACATGAGTGAAATTTGTAAGTGCATAAAAATTTTATTTCATACTTGAAAACAAATTTTACTTACTTTATTAGTTTCCTGATATTCTTTACTGAGGTAGATGGATGGGTATTCTGTCAACATAACAAAATGTATTTTTTCCATCAGCAATCTATGATGTTAGGTAAAGGTTGTGAGCGTACATAGATTACTCAAAATTATATACACTTTTACTTCTGTAAACTATTCCTCATGTAATATATATCAATGATCATAATGAAAAATGATTTATCCTCTTTTGATGAATAAGCATGATAATTTAAAATACTATATGAGCATGGTAAGAAATAATTAAAGTTATGAAATATGATAAGTAAAGCTAAGATGTTTAAATTAAATTATTTAGCTTATTAGGTTAGAAAAAGGAGCATAAACTTTTAAATATTACTATAATTCAGCAGAATCTTAACATTTTATTGCATTATTTAAGAACAATTTTATCAGAAATATTTTAATATGGAACATGTTCTTACAAGTCCAATTTCATAAAACCTGAAATTGATAATTGATAGCTACAATAATAAGGTTCTAACACAATGGTAGAAAAAGACCACATTTTGGCCAGATGGAGATCTTAAGTTTATGCTAATGCTGAACAGGAGCATTGATAAAACAGCAGAAAAACACTAATACTTACATTTGTAATTCATTACTGATGAAAAAACATCCGTGAATAGTATCAGCATTTGAAAACAGTTAACAACATTATAATTTAACAGCTGCAATAAATTAGAAAATAGTGAATAAAATATATTTCTAATATGTATGTGTTTACTTTTTCATTGAATAAGAAGCAGAGCATGTTCCATATTCTTTTAAAATAAAAATTTTGAAATAATTGAAACCAATAAATTTCTGTGAATGATTAATCAGAATAAATTCTTAAAAATTTCTCTCTTGAAATTAAGTAAGAAAAATAAAGGCACTTTAAAATATTTCACTATTATAAATATAAAAAAATAGTAATAAATATTAAAAAAATTCCAATAAAAAGTAAATAAACTTATAAAAAACTTATAGATTGGACTAATTCTTTAACAACATGGTTTGTGTTGAATATATGCATTTCATATACTTAGTATTGTCTATGTTTCCTTTAACTGTACCTCATAAGCAATATAATAAAAAAAAAGCAGAAGGGAATTACTGACTAGATAAAAATAAAATGAAATTATGAATTTTGATGGACTATCTATGGATTTTTGGTCACAGCATTCAGATTCATGTTGTCGAAGCATATTTCTATCATCAAAACTTTTATTACAAAATCTACAGGAATGAGTCCTTAAATGCACATTTAAAGTATGTTTGTGACGAAAACTCTTTTTGCATATTTTGCAATCAAATGGCTTTTTCACCTGTGTGAACTCTCATGTGTACAATAGCCTCATTTTTAGTAACAAATCCTTTCTTACAGAAGTCACAACTATATTTATGCTGCCGTAGATGGCGGGCACAGTGTATATCAAACTGCTGTTTTCCTTGAGTAGAATAATTGCACATAGTGCACTTGAGCAATTCTGTTTGATCTTTGTTTGATCCAAATGATTTGGCAAAATTTCTAAATGTTAACATCATAGATGAATCTTGGAAGAATAACTTGTTCCCTGTAATAACAAATAACAAACTTATTTTCTTACACGTTAAATTAGATTAATAATTTGTTTTAATAATTAGATATGATTAATTATTTTAAACAAGTTGATTAATGGCATGGGGAAATATATATATATACATATTATGCACAATAATTATCAAATGAAATTTGCTTAGTTAATTAATTAACAAAAAACTGCAAACATACATTACAGAAAAATTGCATCACACTTATTTATCAGAAAAAGAAACATTTATAGATAAAAATAACTCATTTTTTATGATTATAAAGAGATTATTTTTTATTATTATGTAGTAAAAATAACTTTATGAATAAGTAACTTTATGAATATTATATATAACTTTATGAATATTATATATAACTTTATGAATATTATAGTCTAATATAAATTTATCTAATAATTAGTAATCTAATATGCATTTATATAAACAAAATACATGTAAATTAAACTAAAAACATTTATATGCTATAAATTATGATTATTTACTTTAACAAAATATGTTAAATAATAAAAATGAAAGTACATATATTAAAATGCAGTGAAAATATAAATAAAAGTACAATATATAAGAGATATTAATAGATTACAAAGCAAAACTAATAAAATAAATTTGATACATAATAAACTTAATGAACATTTTAAGTAAAAATTGCATTTCATCATACAAAAAATGTACATTAAAGTATATGAAGAGTTCATTTTAAATAAAAAAAAAAAGATTAATATACTATTTTATTACAATAAACTACCTAACACATACTTACATGAAATTTAAAAGAAAAGATTTAAGTTATTTAATAAACCAAAAAAATTTAATAGAAGCAACTTTTCTTCTGAATAATAATAAATTTTTGAAAAATAATACCAACAGAAGAACTATCGAAATACTTAATCGTATTCATAATAAGTAGAATACAATTAAGTCTTTAATGCCTTAATGTAAACCATTATCTAAATGCTAAGTATTTCAATTCTTATACATTCAAGTATACTTAAAAACAGAAATTTATATATACACTATTATGACAAATAATAGTCAACTATTTAAATAAATCAATAATAAATGTAAAAAAAGGTAAAATTCAGTTTCATTAAGTAACAAATACACATCTCATATATGCAATATATTTACAACTGTTTATGTTTAGGACTATAAAATGTAATTTATTGAATTAAAAAGTTCTTTATAAATTATATTTTTAACTGCTATTATTTAAATTGAAATATTTTTTTTTTTTTTTTTTTTAAACATTCTATCATGGAATGAATATTTATTTTAAATTATTATATTATTAGATAAATTATCTAAATTTATAAATAAAAAGGTGCATTATGTTCTAAAAATAAAATAAACATAAGCTGTTACAAAACATTAACATTATCAATCATAATTTGATTAATAGATAAAAACAACAAGCATCATAATGTCAAAATTATGAAATATGTGTTTAAATTATATGATAAAGATCTTAGTATAAAAGAATTTGTTGAATTAATATTTTGAATGAATAATATTCCAACAAACGTGGATGAAAAAACTTTTAAAATAAATAAAATACAAGAACATAAAAAATTAGAACTGTTTTCCATATGATAGAAAGAGAGATAAAATTAACATTTAAATTATTAATCCAAATAAATCTGAAAAGGAACTACATAATTTCAAGTGATTTTATAAAATTTTCAATAGATAGGAATTTTTTAATGAACTTAAACAGTATTTGAGTATAATAAAATTATAAACAACAAAAATATATTGAATATTTTCATAAAATATAGGAAAAATTGCTGAAAATCTTATTTTAATTTTAAAAAACTGAAAAAGAAGAAAGAAACTATCAGAAAAGTATAAAAATTATTTCCCAACAAGAATATAGAATATTAAAAAAAGAAGCCAAAGACATATCCAACATTCCATAAGAAACATTATTTTAAAATTAAATTAAATTAATTTAAAGTCAAAATCTTTAGAAATTGTCAATAATTTAATTTTTATTCTATTCAAAAAAGGGAAATAAATCTGAAAAAAGAAATATATAACATATCTGTACAGTAGATCTGTAAATTCCTACAAGCTTCCCAAATCATTAATATTAAGAGAAAACTAATAACAATATATAAGATTTTTAAAAATTTCTAAATTGTTGACAGTTATTGATAAAAGCATCATAAATAATTAAGTATGAAAAAGTTAATCCTAAAAAATACCACTTATTAAATTTGCATACATTACAAATTTAAAACTTTTGGAAAAGCAATTTAAAGATGCTAACAATTTTTAGATACAAGTACAAGAAGATAAATAATTTTTAGAAATTAATTTAATACAATACCAAATACATCTATAAATTCTATATGATATATTATTTTTAGCTTTCTTACGTATCTATAATATAAACTTCACACATTTCAACCAACAAACACCATTTATTTAAATGATGTTAAGAAAACATATTATCAAAAATTCAATTTCAAATGATTTCTAAAAAAAAGGTAAGCATATACAAATGTTATTTCTAAGCATTTTAATTATCTAGTTTAATAACAATGTTCGAAATACATTCACAAAGTTTTCAACATTAGACAATGGCATTTAATCGACTTTAAATAATTTTCAAAACACACCTCTTACAATTACTTACATAAATCCATATAAAATGAGGGGTTTTTTTTTTCAATTTAAAAGAATTCATTTAATTGAATAATATTCAGGAATTTTAGTATCAGTATATTATAAATAATTTTTATAGTTCATAATACAGTGCATTTCTTAAAACATTTAAAACAGTAAACATATAAAATGATGCATAATAATTTATATCAAATGAAAATTAAAAATTGTTTACTAATAATAATCAACAACTAAAATTTCAAAATTAACAGTTTCTAAATTAGCAGTTTTATAAAATTTTTATTACATACTATAATTTAATCAGAAAGCAGCCTATTGTATTTTTTATATTAAAATAATTTATAATTTCCTACTTTGATAAATTATTTTTAAAAATTGTAAAAATTTAAAATGAAATTTCTATTTTTTACTGATGTTTTAACACCTAAATTTCATAAATACTCAACAATTATAAAAATATAAAAATAAAAATTAGAATCAGAAAATATTAAAAAATGACATAAAAAGTTGTTTACGATTTTTTAAAATTAATTATTACAATAAAATTGAAGTAGAATTTATACTGAAAACGTGGCACAAAATAATACTTAAACTACGAAAAATTTTTAAATTCCATAGAGTCAAAGTAATTAATAATATTTTATGAATTCATTAATATTCGATTACCATTAATTAAACAAAGATAAGAAACAATTAGAAATATTTAAAGAAATATAATTAAAAACATTTAAAATGTAAATACTGAAAATTAAAAACAAAAGTAATCTTTCTAAATCAAATATTAATTATAGCATTAAAAATGATGATTAATTAGTAATTTCGAAAAACTGAAAAAAAAAAAAAAAAAAGAAAAGAATATTACGGAAAATCAAAGTACTGATGCATTCTATATAATCCACAAAACTATTAAATATATTTTAATCATTTAATTTGAATAAACTTCTAAATGCTGAATCTGAACAAAATTCAAAACCAGAAGGATATGTTAAGGAGATGTTTACATTTCAGTATACAAACGTCAATATTTGTGTACAAATTTAATACTCAATTACGGTTACAAAAAGATTCTAAAAAAGAAATGATTTTTGATACTTCAATAGAAATTCCAAGTAATCTTAAAAAATAGCATTAAAAGACTAAGTTTGTAGATTTTCTAAATAAAATTTAAACAAATAAAAAATTTTACAGTACTCTTTTAGAAACGAAAAATCTATCATTTGAATATTGTTTGGCAATAACACTACACATTAGACTGGGCTGGAGTCACTTTAATGGAAGTTTCAAAACATTAAAACTCAAATAATTTTTAAAGTGTTACTCTGAATATTTTAATGTTAATTTTTTTTTTTTTCCCACCTTAAAAATTTTGAATATGCAATTAAAGATTTTTCTTTTAAGGAATCTTGTTAATATCTATAATGTTTTGATTTTGTAGAAATTCATTTACTTATTTGGATATTGAGTAAAAATATAATTATGATTTTTTTTTTGTATATTTTTAATTAAATTTTTATGTATGTATATATAAATAACTCTGAAAATAAAATTTTAAAATTGATTGGAAATTTTTGAAACTTAATTATTTATTAAACCAAAAAGTTTACTATATATATGTATGGATTCAATTGTTGTTAAATAACAATGTATTTAAAGCCAGTTTATATATTAATAATAATGTATGAGCAAGTTATTGAAGAGGGAATGTTTTGTTGTAGCATTATTATTTCTAGTTTCTGTATCAATATACCCATTTTTTTTTTAATAATATCAATGAAATTTTCTGCATTAAAGTGATATTTTTCAGTAGTGGTTTTAAATAAGGATTATTTTAGGGAAAAAAAATTACAGTATCTTTATTTGTAATTTGTGTTCTATGCGAAATATTAAAAAATTTTCTCTGATACTATTATTATATTTAAAAGGTTCTTTCAGTTATTTTTTTTTTTTAAATTCACGTCAGTTTTGTGATAAATCATCTTTGTTTTTGAAAATGAAATGAAAATTTGATTCTGTTTTTCTATATACTATTTGTTATTTGTACTGTATGAATCTGATTTAAAGTTAATTTCATCAGTAGTTTTTATTTTTGTCATACGTAAATTTCATGGGGTTTCTTTTCAGAATCATATTCAAAACTGTTCTATATTTTTATTGTAATTCTTTCATATATAAAGCATGTTGACATATGAGCGTATTTGATATTGGCATTTTCAATATTAAATGTCATTTTATACAATGTATTATTTATATTTATTATGATATGTTTTTCTTTCTATTTTTAGTTTTTGTTTTATTATTTATAATAGATATGTTATAAATGCATGTGTCTATGTACGTAAATTTTTTCTACGATTTGTGTAAATTGTATAACTATTGATTGTTAATATTTTTATAATTCATTAATTTATATTAATATTTAGGAGCATTTTTAAGTGTTTATATATTAACATTTTTATCCTTATTGTATAGAAATTGAGCTTATTTTTTATTTAGATTTGCTTTTAGGATAAATATAATAGTATACTTAGTTAGAAATAGTTAAAAATTTCTAATAATAAAATTATATTTATGTACATTATTGCATGTAAAAAAATGTGAAAATTATGGCATATTTCTTTTATTTTTTCAGGTATTATTCCGTTATTTTCATGTTCACAGTGTCGTAAAACTTACTCGTCCCTTTCATTACTTCAGAAACATCAGAAAACACACCAAAAGATAAAGTAAAATTATGTCATACATGCTCAATGTGTCCATATTCCACTAATACTATTACTCATTTGAAAAGACATTTTCTTATACACAGTGGAGAACGTCCATTTTCTTGTGTCATTTGTGGAAAAGCTTTCACTACAAAATGGAACATGGAACAACATATTCGGACACATACAGGGGAAAAACCCTATGCATGTGGTATTTGTTGGGTAAGATTTGCTGATAGGTCAGACTGCTCCAGGCATCAATCAGTTCATTATGATCTTCGACCTTATGCATGTGAATATTGTGGTCTTACTTTCAAGCATGTTAAAAGTCTGCGTAGGCATGAAAATCAGCATTTAACTAAAAAATCTACCTAAAAGGTGATATACATATGGAGAAATTGTGATATATTGACACATTTATTTTAAAATTACTTTATGGCAGCTATAAGCATTTCAATATTATTTTTATTAAATAATGTGTATCTATAAGAAGAAGGATTTCTGAAGTTTTTTACTTGCAGTATCCTATAAATTATTATTTGTGGTAGATTTAAAATTTTTGAGGATTATTCTGTTATATAATTTCTGATAAAAGAATTGCTTCTAATAACCCATGTGAAATCTCAAAATATTTTTAATATACATTAATTATTGAAATTTTTAATCTTTTACAATACTCAAAATGCATATTTGTGTATGATAATGAGATAATTAGAAAGTTCTGCAATCATGGTATTAACTTTTATTGAAATATTTACTTAAAAACAAGTAATTATGTTTTAATACTTACTGATTTCTAAGTTGATAAAGTCAATCCAGATATGGAAAATTTCTAAATTTATAAATTTGGCTTTTTGAAATATTTTTTATTTTATTATTATTTTTACTCAATTCATTTTTTTTATAAATATACTTTATTAGTTTATATCTCCCATTTCTTTAATTATATGCATATCAAGGAATAATTAGTAATTTCTTACCAAAATAATAATAATGATTAAAGAGGAAAAAAAATGTATAACCTTTTTTTTTTTTTTTTGTTTGTTTGTTAAGAAAGTTAAAATAATATTGCATCATATATTGAAAAAGAGTTACAAAATATATTTGTTGTTGTTACCTTTTTTAAAGAATTAAAAAAATTATAATTTTTGTTAGTAACAAAGGTATTGTGAAAGACTTCAATAATGACAAAAAAAAATAGAGGCTGTTTCATCTATTAAACAATTAAATATAAGTTATGATAAATAATTTTTTTTTTTCTCATTTTGAGAGCACTTATGATTTATTTTCCTGGGGAAATCTACTAAATTTTAAAAGCTTTGTTTTGTGCGATATACTGAAATTTTGGTTTCACTGATGCTCTGAAATCCAGGTTTGTATTCTCATTGTTATTCTGTAGGACAAAATTGAAATTCTATTGATATAGTAAGAAATGATTTATTAAATTATTAGATCAGTTGGAATACTTTGAATTAATGTATTCTTTAATTTTTAATATATGTATATAGTTTATAATGATCAATAATTGTAATTAAATATTTTATTATCTCAAAATAATTAACTAATCATACTTACTCTTTGTTTTCATTATTTAAATAGAAATCATTATAGTGTGAAACTTTTCAATACTTGCTGTATGTTTCAAGTTATTTTTGTATTTTCGTTTTTTAAATGTTAACTTCTATTTATTATTATTGCTTTGAATATTTTTAAGTGAATTAATAAACATTTTAATGACCTATACCTATAGTATTAATTGATATGTTTATAAAGACAAAATTCTAACTGCTTACAATATTTCATTACCAGCTTTTTCACAAAAATTGCTTTGATAATGATTCTGAGCAATTCTTATTTTGTCTAGGTACTTTAGCCTTGAGTCCTGATCATTAAAATGTATTTTAGAGATTTTAAATGGTTTTTATTTTTATTTATTTATTTTTAATTCTGAACTCACTTAAGAAAAAACACCCTTAATAGTTTTTCCAGAAAATAAAGTTGTCATAAATAAGGAAATTAATCGAATTCTAATAAAGATAAAAGATATCCTACAAATTTTTACTTTTTCATTTATTTATTATCATTTTAGATATCTTTTTTAAATAATAATAATATTATTATTCAAAGTAGCATTAATTTTACATCTCATCTTTAAAAGATTTCTTTAATTATTAAAAAAAAAAAAAAAAAAAAAAAAAGAGTGAGAAAAAAGTAAGATTTATAAAAATATATAAATCAACAATATAAATATTTTTTAAGTATTAATTGGGCATGTTTATCACCTGTATGTGATGAAAACATATTTTAATATACAAATATATCTAGTCAGATTAATTTTATATTTCTTCATAATCTATCAAAATTGTATCACCTATAATGCTCCAAATGAAGCATATATTAATATTTATAGGTTTTCATTTACCATTATGATAAAAACAATTTTTTTTTTTTTTCACTCTTTTTAAAAAAGTTAAGGAAATGAAACTAAAGGCATTAAATTACTATTTAGAAGTGTAATACTTTTTGTACTACTTTTTTTTGTATACTTTCAAGTTTGAAAAATGAAGTAACATCATGGAAATATTTATGCAGACAGCTGTTAAGTCATTTTTTTATTACAGAATTAATTGAATTTTTTAGGCATTTTGTTATGAGGTATCTTTTATTTATTTTTTTTAATTTGAAAACCAATTAAAAGTTAAAACATATATTCAGATGTAATTTCTGAAAAAGAAAATCTGTCATTCTTTCTAAGGTTCCACTGTCATTAAGCTTTACAATTAATGCTAGTTGGTAATAAAGTTGTTCAAAGACCTTTTATATACAGCTCAATGAAATTCATCATTCTGACAATAAATCATAATGTTCATAAATATTTTCTGTTGTATCACACGTTTTTTTTTTTTTTTTTTTTCAATTCCTTTTATTAGCTCATACTCTTCCTATATATATCTTGTTCAAATTTTCAATCGTTAATAAAATGCTTTTTTATTCATCCACTGAAGTTTAAATACATTTTTTTTAACTTTAGTGATGTTAATGTAGTTTTTCAAATATTAGTTCAGTAATTAAATTTAATTAATTAATTAAATTTTTTTTTCAGATAAACTTAAAAAAGGAATGAAAATTATTTATAAAGGACTTTCTGCAATATAGTGAAAAAAAGTAGGAATTGACTTAAAAAATTTTTTTTTTTATATTACTTGTTTTTATAGTATCCTGCTAGGTTTTTTTTTTATATAGTATAACGTGGTTTATCGTCGAATAAAAGCATATTCTCTTAACTAGCAGCACGATATATTACCCTAAAATTTCACCATAACTTCTTGAAGAAAGATTTCTACTAAAACTCTTTTTTTTTTAAACTTATAGAAAATCTGAATTCGAAAATGCTGCTGTCAGATTCATACCAAATACTGAAAATATAAAACTCATATGAATTTAGATATTAGCTCAAGAACCATTTATCGGGCTTTCCACTATAGTTTAAATTTTGGTTAGTGAGAGTTTATGATGCACGGATAGATTGGGCCATTCTGTGTGAAACAATGTATAGTGTTTATAAGTAAACTTAAGAGTTACTTCAGAAAATTACATAAAATTGTGCTATATAAAAAAATTTTCAACAATTGGTAAAAAAAAGGGTTTAATAATATCGTAAGGTTAAAAATTTAATGCAAGTAAAAAGTTTGAAATCATTTTGTTTTCATTGTACCCCAACATCCCCATTCTCAGAGGAACTCTCTGATGACATATGCTGATTTTGAGATGGTAGATGATAGTTTTCTTTTAATCGTTTTTTGTTCAATAATGTGTCTTTTGGGATTTGTTTAATTTTTCCTATTATCTGTTTATTTTTTCCTGTAAAAGTTCTTTTAAGGGTAAAACGTGTGTTTAGCCTCAGTAACAGGTTGAGTTGATGTCGACAGTGAAGAAATCGTGGTATTTGTATACTTGAGTTTTGCGGGTGCAACAGCGTCAGTTTGTGTAGTGGTGACAACATATCCAGTAATGTTATTGTATCATGCTAAAAACAACATGTTGATTGAACTATTATACTATTTGATGTAACTGGATTTTTCGTAATTGTAACATATAAAAAGATACCACAAGTTTCGGGTACGAGTCCCGGCGGTGCCATGGATGCTTGTAGTGGTTCGAATCCACTTTAAACCGTAAGTCCCGGTCTAATATGATCGTAGAGCGTTTCGGTGGTAGTGTTACTCGTATCCGTAGCATATCTTCAAGCTACACGGCCCCCGGGTAGTGCTAAATGAGTAATAGATGTGTAGCCCTTGCTTATGGTATAAATATTAACTGTCATTGTATTGTCAGCTGCATTAGAAAAACAACTATAAGAAAAAGATGGTGAGTTTGTTAGCTGATTAAATGTTTCTAAGTTCTGTGTTATATTAATTTCTTGAATTTTTTTTGTCAAGCTGCCATTAAAGACAAGTTTTAGATTTTTATGGATATGACTGTTGGCAATTGGCATATTTTGGATTGATATGCAGTCTTTAAATGTATGACATTGAGAAGCTCAATTTCAACAGATTGTTTGACCTTTACAAGAGTTCTTCGAATGATGATATTTTTGGCAGTTGGAAACACCAAAAGGGTGAAAATGTAGAGTCGGACAGGACAGTTTAAATATCCAGCTTCAATATTTATTGGAAACAATATATCATAAAAGTCCAAAATGTTCTGATCCTAAAATAAGTTCTGATCTTTTTCAATTTCTCCTATTAGCTCACACTCTCTCTATATATATCTTGTTCAAATTTTCAATCGTTCATAAAATACTTTTATTCATCCACTCAAGTTCAAATACATTTTTGAACTTGTAGTGGATGACACTTGATGTTAATACAGTTTTTTCAAATATTAATTCAGTAATTAAATTTAATTAATTAATTTTAGTTTTTTTTTTTTTTTTTTTTTTTTTTTTTTTAGATTTAAGTTGCATATATCTACCCATAGATGGCGCCAGATAAACTTAAAAAAAGGAATGAAAATTATTTACAAATGACTTTCTGCAATATAGTAAAAAAAAAGTAGGAATTGACTTAAATTTTTTGTTTTTTATGTTACTTGTTTATTGTAAGACTTTGGACTGAAAAAGCATCTTGATCTGCTATTTCGTCCTCAGTTGCACATATTAAGTCGGGCTAATGTTGGCAGCTATTTAATGTTTTATGCTCACTGATTCTTATGTTCATGCCCAGTTAATTAGGTAGCAATTAAAAAGTCTTATTGTGACAGATTGAATGTTTCAATTAAACGATTACCTGTTCATAGTTTTTTAATATTTTTTAAGACGCTTCCGATAGAATTTAAAAAAGAATGCCTTTGAGTTTTAAGTGGAGTTTTAGAAAAATAAAATAATAATTTTGAAATCTCTTCCGATGGAATTTAAAAAGAATGCTTTTTTTTTTTTAAGTGGAGTTTTATCTTCGAAAACTACAAGATCATGAGAGACCATTCCATCAGGAATCTAGAAAAATCGATAAATATTCATTTGACTGTTCTTTTGATATTTCTACCGTCGGGTAATGACGAATTCCGGCCTTCGATGGGCATAAAATTGGGAAAATGAATTCACTGCGGGGAACCTAACAAGGAAAAGCCAATTTCTGCTATACCACTAGTAAAGATCTATACAATCAAGATTCTACCTTATCGAGATGGCCAGGAAATTATCCATCGCTTGAATCCCAAGCAGTTTTAACCACTAAAAATTGATAATTATCAGCCAATTGATACACCCACCCGTCTCCCAATAGCGGTGGCCAAAGAAGTGGGTTGCCCATATGAGAGCTGCAACTCTGTTTGATCTCTGTCGCCAACACCCCTTTTCCTGAGACAGCAGGTCAGCAAGCACGTGGACCTGAATTTTGAGTGATACAAATTAAATAAAAATATTAAGAAAAATGACAAAATGAATAGTAACATTACCTACAAATTGGAGGAAAAAGTATATATGATGATGATAAATCGTATATAATATATTTTATATATATCGTATATAATATATAATTATAATTTTCAAGTATAAAATATATATGATGATGATAAATCGCAACGAGTCATTACAAAAAGTGATGAAGTTTAGATTCGACGAAAAGGAAAATATAGACAGGACAAAAGAATAAAGGTGATTCTCCCAGTTGGAGTAGCAATGCAAGATGCAGATAAAAACTTATTAACTTAGCATGCTTAACTAAAATAATAATATTGTCGTCAATAAATAAAACCAAGTAAAGTCTGACAATATTTAATTCCAAAAACAACATCTATAATTATTTCAATATTTATGAGTTACTTTTAAATTAATCATTTACATTTATGGATTTACAAAGTTAAAGATCACTGGGTCGCCCTGAAGTTTGTGATGCCCGTATACTATACTATACATCTAAAGAAAATGTGCTCCTAAGAGGTTCGTTTAAGTTTAATAAGTAGTGAATAGGATCTTGATTCGTCGCTGCTCTATGCGTTCATTTTTAGTCTTCAGATTCTAGCACCAGCAAGAGCGAACATTAAATCAAAGTGAACCAAATTTTTTTCAATACTGGCATTCGCACTAAAGATAGTCGTACGAATTCATGTTAAAAAGACAACATATCGTAGAAGTCATTCGGTAGTCTTGCAAGAGAACAAGCTTTCTATTCAGCTGATGCTCTTGAGATATTTCTATTAGACAGTAAAAATCTCACGTTCTCTCATTTCGTTTATTTGCAAGCATACTGGCTTGCACTGAAGTAGTATTACAAACTTCTCTCTTATTGTAGATTAACACGGAGATCCTTGGCCGCGTAACGTCCACTAGTTCCTTTGTAAAATGTTGAAACATAGCGGTGGTCTCATGCCCTTTGAGTTAATAAGAAAAATAGATAATTAAATGCCCTTTTTTAAAAAAAAAGATTTATTTAGTTAATAAAATGAAAAATAACAAAAATTTCAAAAGTATAGATGATGATGAAATCGTTCATGTAAAAAAAAAAAAAAAAAAAGTTGCATGTAAAAAAAAAAAAATAATAATAATAATAATAAAACAGAAGCGAACTTTTTTCATCTAGGCAGTTGTAAGGAATTAATTTAAAATATTTAGAACAGCGCGCGGTCTTTTGCTATGTTTGCGGGAATAAATATCATAATCGTAATTTTGTAGGATATTTAAAACGGGGTTATTGATGTTTCGCATATCATTATAGAATTTAGTAGAAATTTTATGAATAAATTGTCTTAAACTTGGAATCGAGAGAGCTAGTCTAATATCATTATTACGAAAGTACCAGGGTGAATTCGTTAACATTCTGAGAGTTTTGTTCTCAAGCCTTTGAATAATTTCAAAATTTGTACGTGCAAACAGAGCCCCAAATTGGGCTTGCATAAGCTAATACTGGACAAACTTCTTTACAATTTTCATATATCCTACACCATTTAATGCCAGATATCCTATTGTTTGATTTTAAAATTTGAATATACAGGGATAACCGTGTGAGAGATGCTTTGATGTTACTTTGAAGTGCTGACTCCAGGCATGAAATTCTTTTGGTTGACTGGAAATTTAACGGAGAGTAATCTAATATTTTTAAACAGAATTTTTAAATACACAGATTCCTAGAGAATAATTACTAAATTTATTTTAACAGATACTTATTCTTTTACCTATTTTAATTGATGTTTGACTACTAAACTTAAATTTACACTTTTGCAGGGCAATAAAATTTTCTTTTTCCGTTATCTTAATTTTCTGAAAATTGGAGCCATTTTTTCCTAAACGCTAGGCTTGATAAAAATAATCATAATTGTCTGCAATAGGGACATCAAAAAGGAGTACAGAAAGCGAGCCATAGGGGTGAATGGTTTAAAAAAAAAAGCTAACTGTTGAAGCTAGATATATAAATTATAGTTTAAAAAATAAAGAACACTCTTTTAGAGTTAATCAAACTAAAAAATAATTGTTAACATAATAAAATTAACGTCACTGTTCTGAAAGCGTGGGTGCTTTGTATGAAATTTTAAACTAACTCTGCATTTCGGAATGAAACTAGTGAAAAATTATAACGATCGATTGATATCGAACACCCCACGCTTTTACAACAGTGACATTAATTTTCTCGTCAGTAATTTTATTCTTTTTAACAATTATTTTTTACTTTGATTAACTTTAAAAGCGTGTTTTTTATCTATATTTAAATGAGGTCCCGGTACGGAGGACTGGAACTATAGTTCTTACAATAATTTAATTGGGAGTAAAACAAAGGCTAAATGCGAATATATCGAGCCGACTAGGATCCGAACAGGGAATCTCCTGAACCGTAGTCAGGCGCGTTATCCGTTGTCCCACGTAGGTTTGAATGTCTTTACTGAATACTTTCATTCTACATGGGTTAAATTGCTCTTCATAAGTTAAAATAAAAATCACTAATCCTGACGATCCTAATCATGATGAGATAATAAACTTATCAAAATATTTTATTGTCGTCGGTCCTTGATAAGTCTACAACGTTTGAATTAAATCTGCTCGCTTAAAGTAGGGCAATACCGAGCCCAAAGAGTCAGTTACAAACATACAAGTGAAACTAATAAAAGCGTATTAAAAAGGCTATTTTTGAACTTAAAAATTTAATTTGCTTCATTAATTTAAAAATTATGCAAATAAAATTTACTACGCATATATAGAGTTCCAGTTGTTGGCAGAAAACCCATTACTTTCTGTCTGAGAAATAAATAAAAAGATTCTCCTTTCTCGACACTGCCGGCCTCAATTTCGTTCTCTCAGCGAAATTTCTTCATTCAGATGCGATGCTCTGCATTCTAGGTGACATTGAGATTTGATGGCTTGCATTAGAAATGCAGCCTTATTAGAACTCGTAGTTGGAAAATTGTCGTTGAAAACAGATCAAAATGTAGTACAGTAGAACTTCAAGGGAGTCGCTAAATAATTCGAGTTATAGAGTTTTCGACTTATGGAGGATTTCGATTCAAGCGGATTTTGTAAGGAAATATTCCACTTGTAGAGGTTTAGATTCTTTCTAACTCATTTTGAGTTAGAGAGCTAAAATAAATAAAGAGATAATAAACATGTTTATTTGCAACTTAAAAGTTATATTATGTACTACAATAAAAAATCAAAATAATTCCGAAACAACCTTAACATTAAAAATATTATGTATTAAAAAAGTCAGTTATTATTATTGATTATTTTGCTTTAGATAATTCGATCATTCTCTAAGCTATAAAGAGCAGAAATTTTTTTTTCTTCCGAGTTGCTATTTCATAGAATTGGCTATTCTATTTAATAACTCATACATTGTTTTCTAAGAAACAATGACGTGCATTGATGGCAAATCCTTAAAGTCGGTCACTTATTTTTCTTCGAGCTATAGAGGCAATTCGTTTCAAATGATCGAGTTGTAAAATCAAACATCAAACATTGCTAATGGTCGAGATACAGATACAGAAAATATATACCAAACTTGTGGGGATTGACTCATTATTTCCACTTCTGGGTTAAATTTCGAGTAATTTTCCTCCATTACTCGAAATTTTAATTGAATTATTATTGAAATTTTGGGGCTTGAAGGAAGGGAACAAAAATCTTTTTCGAGTTGTGGAGGTTTCCGACTTAAAGAGGTTCTACTGTAGTTGGGAAAGGCCAGGAGTTGGGTTGTTGAGCTACGGATGAAATAAATTAAAACTGATAAAAATTAAAAAAAAAAAAAGTTCCTATATTAAATCCAACTTTGTTAAATGTGAAAAAGGCAGCTACAACAGAAAATTTAATTTGAATATTTTAAACGACAAACAAAACACTTTTAGTGTCCCCTTGACCCGTTCAGACATTTACTCAAATTAAAATGCAAACTTTAAAGAATTCATGCATAATTTACAACAATGAAGAATTTTACAACTTCTGCCATAGAAATTTATTGGCATGAATAAGGCTCATTGATTCTGACATTCTTTAAGAAAGATTCTTATACAAAAACTAAATAATTTCTCAAGATTATGTTACTCATTTAATGCGGATATAAAAATAAAAATTTTATTTCATTGTAAGAGTCAATGACAAGTGTTAAAAACAGTAAACTTTAACATACACACAAAAGTAAATTTTTATTAATCACATGTCTTGACAAATTATTGAATACATGCTTTATAGACAAAACATTATTATTTACAATTATTGAAGTAATACACAAATCGAGCCCACTTTCACATAATACAGATATCCCGCTCATAGTTCTTGTTAGCTTAACAAAATTTAACTTTGCTAAACTCTGATGAGATGTAAAAATAGGTACTTCTTTATTGATTCACAATTATATATAACACAATATGCATAAAGGAAACATAGACTGTTGAGTTATTAGCATAATAAGGAAGTACAACATTATATATAAGCATAGGTGCCAACTATTAAAAATCTGAGACTCAATGTTTTCATTCACTTCTAGTGAATATCTAATATTAAAAAGGAAATATGGAAAATAGCAAGAATAAAATTGAGTTACTGGTTTCAAATATTTGTCATTTTGACTATAGCTAATAAGAATATTGAAGATCGGCATATCTGTTAATGTGCATTAAATTGTGCACAATAAATGAAATTAATGATAACTCGTGTCTTTGTTTTATAATATGTTCTTTTAAAATGAGATTATTTGCCAATAGAATTTTGAATGAACATTCTCACAGGAGGCATCTTGGATGATTTGCCCATCCATCTCAAGGACTGTTTCATCTCAAATTATTAATCTGATTTCGATTGATTCAAATAGTCGGTCCGGCTCTGCAAATTCAATTTCAAATAAAGTATCTTTAGGTTGGAAGCCTCAAATGCTATTTAACAAAAAATACTGATTAGAAATTGAGCATTTATTGTTTACTTTTTTGGCTACAGAAATTCTGAAGAAACTGCTAACAAATCAATCCTAAAAACTGTCTTTCTCTTTTACCAACATAAATTTAACTATATTTACACGTAAACAATACAAACTCCTTACAAAATCTTTAATCCTGGTATTCTGTTATAATGGTTTCTGATCAAATTTTTTGCTCTATTCAGTATTCTTTTTGAAAGCATTCACTAAACTTTAAAAAGGTTTTAATCATTAAGGAGCTTTTAAATTCAATTTTTTCACTTAGCTGTAAGGAATAATCAAAACAGAAAGAATAATTTTAATTTGCAAGAAATAATCAAAATGAAGTCTAATGAATTGGAATGTGCTGTTTCTCCAAGAAATCCCAACATCCTTTTCTTTAATTACATTGTACAACAGTATATCTGTAACTTTTGACAATCTGCAATTCAAACAACTAAAACAGCAATTTGTCACTAGTGCATCTTCCCCTTATCTTATAATTTACTTGAAAATTTTATATGAAAACCTTCAATCTTAAATCTGTACAAATTGACAGCTAATAATATAACCATAAACAATTGAAAAGCAATTTACTGTTAATATATTTAAAGGTTTTTTTTCCTTGATCTTTCAAAATTGGAATTTCTCTTCTCATTGGAAGATCATTAAAAGGAACATAATGATGCATATTATAAATTTAGTTTAAATAACATTTTATGTTAAAATAGAGCTAATAATTTTTTTTTTTTAGATTATATTCTGCAATAAGCACAATGCAAAATTAAGATGCACACATTTTATTAGTAGTCAAATTAGGAAATTAATTACTTCTTTAAAATATTACATTTTAAACATAATTCCTCTTGGTGTACCATTTTGTATTTAATTATTCATCTTAGTATTATGCTGTCCTGAACTATATACATATATACATTTAAATTAAAGCATTGACTAATAACTTTTATGCAGTTTTCTTAAATACATATATGCTGAAGATAAAAACATTTACATCACAAAATATGAAGTAGAAAATTGATAATAAGTACATATACATATATATATGCACACAAAATTTTTTAAAACTTTGCATACATTATTTTATTAAATACATATATAATGTAGAACAGATAAAGTAATGAAAAATTTGTTATACAGTCCAAAGTAAAAATGTTATGTTTGCAAATATGCATATTTAATTTAATTGAATGAACTTGATTAGCTTAATTGCTCAACATATATTCACTTTACAAAATGTTCAAGAGCTTCTGTAATTGAACCAGACAGAAGAATATCAACAAGACCCAAAGATCAGATATTCAATATCAGAATTTTGTACTAATTGGAGATTATTAGAAGCCAATTACTATCGAAATTTGAGCCTGCATCATCGATTGATTGTTGTATTCTTCAAACTCAAGTTTGTCATTAATGGTTTGACTGTGCTCTTGGTTTTTGCCAAGTGATGTTTGTTCTTAGTTCGTTTTCGTCGATCAGAATTCTTAGGTACCAATTGGAGATTATTAGAATTTCTTAAACAATTACTATCGAAATTTGAGTCTGCATCTGTAGGATTCGATTGATTGTTAGGTATGTGCCTTTCAAACTCAAGTTTGTCATTAATGGTTTGACTGTGCTCTTGGTTTTTTGCCAAGTGATGTTTGTTCTTAGTTCGTTTTCGTCGATCAGAATTCTTAGGTACCAATTGGAGATTATTAGAATTTCTTAAGCAATTACTATCGAAATTTGAGTCTGCATCTGTAGGATTCGATTGATTGTTAGGTATGTGCCTTTCAAACTCAAGTTTGTCATTAATGGTTTGAATGTGCTCTTGGTTTTTTGCCAAGTGATGTTTGTTCTTGGTTCGTTTTCGTCGATCAGAATTCTTAGGTACTAATTGGAGATTATTAGAATTTCTTAAGCAATTACTATCGAAATTTGAGTCTGCATCTGTAGGATTCGATTGATTGTTAGGTATGTGCCTTTCAAACTCAAATTTGTCATTAATGGTTTGACTGTGCTCTTGGTTTTTTGCCAAGTGATCATCACTTTTGATATCAGATTTAGAATGTGTCTTCATTGGCTTCTGCGGGCAACAAAAAAAACACTGAAATGGTGAATTACTGTCATTCTCTAGCGTATAACCTAGAACTCTTGTCAAAATTTCTTCTGCATGTTGTTTGCAAATTCTCTCTTTTAATGTGAGGTTTTGATTTGTGACTGCTACACATGGTTCAGGTAAATTTGAACTTAAAGAAGTTTTACCAACATCAGATGTATAGTCCTTAGAAGATGATGAATTTATATTACAAGATTCTGTTTTTATACATTCTTTTATTGATTTCTTTGATGCAGACATATTTATACGAGGGAAAACATTAACTTTGCTGCCATTTGCACTTAACTTTGATACCAACTGATCATCGATTTTTTTACGTTTATTTCTATTTACAGACTGATCACTTTTTTTACGTTTATTGCATTTAGTTGAGTTATTATTGCTTTTCTTAGACATATTCTTCTCTACTGACTGATTATAGTTTTTTTTACGTTTACAACACTTCGCAGATTGATGAGTTTTTTTACGCTTACCACACATTACAGGCTGATCATCACTATTACATTTGCTTGCATTTTTATTGCTACCAGTGCATGCTTCTTTGTTTTTTTATACATTCTTGATCAGTTCCACTGATTTGCAGATGCTCATCAGGTAGTTTATCACAGTGCTTCCTACTTAACCCCTTTATATTTAATTCCATTGCAGGACTTCCTATAAATGAGTTTTCACTTGATTCAAATTTTGAATGCAAAGACAAATTGGAATCATTTATGTCTTTTTGTTTATCTTTGCTTAATGTTTCTGAGCTTTGACTTTTACTTCTCTTTTTATTTTTTGTTGTGGTACTATTAAAAACTAGTTTTTCTGAAGAACAAGATCTTGTTTTAGCCGTACCAAATGATTTCCTATCTAACTTCATTTTATCTAAATTTAAAACATTAGAAGCTTTTATCATTTGATGCTTCTTTAAATGAGCAGCAGCCTTTTTCGTCACTTTTGCTTTATTTTTGTTAATTTTTCTTACATCAGGATACTCTGAACTTTCTACAACTACAGTTTTTGTAAGTTTTTCTATTGAGTTACTTAACTGTGATCCTAATTTATCTTCACCTAGATTACTAGTATCAGGATGGAGATAACTTGCAATTTCAGCTTCACTCAATTTTTCTATTTTAATTCTTACTTCTTTCAATGGCAATTCTATATTACCAAAGACAATTATTGGATTAGCTTTTACAGACTTTTGTTCTTTATCTAAATCCTTTGTAACTTTTTGACTTTCAATAGGTTTCAATTTCATTTCATCTGCAGTTTGAGAGACTAAGTAAAATGGTGAACTAGCACAATGCTCTAATGGTGTAAGAAGAATGCTCATATCTTTAACAAAATAACTAGGCTCTTTTGTTTTCATTAAGAATTTCTCAGAAGTTATATCATTTGTTATATTTGTGTTTGTATCATCTTCAATAGAATTTTTAATATTTTTTACTTGGATTGTTTTCCATTTATCAAATAAATTATTTGCAGCATGTTGATTGGAAACAGAATCAGGTATTTCAACATTTTCTTCCGAAAATTCTTGAATTTCCTCTTCTTGAGATGGGATAAAGAATTTATCAGGCTTAAGCGAATTTACTTCGACAATCTTGATATCTGAAACTTTATAATCAAATTTGTCATTATTCATAATCCGTCTATGTTCTTCTTTTGAATTGGCATTTAAATTATTAGGTTCACACAATGAGCCTGTACCCAACTGAGCTGGTAATTGTTGTGAAATAGAAAATGGAATTGCTTTTTCACTTTCAGAAGTCTTAGCAGTATCTTCTAAAGTTTCTTTTTCATAGCTTTCACAGTTTTCAAGATCTGAATTTTCAACTTTTTTTCTATCTTCAGAATTCATTCTATGTATTAATTTTTTTTCACTGAGAGCATTGGATCCATGCATAATTTCCTCTTGAATGTCTAACCAATTTGAAGCTTCTATACAAGAAGCGATTGTCTCTGGTACAAGATCTTTAGATGCCTGATTGGTTTTACTATCAATCGAGAAAATTTCAACTGAAGTTCTGTTTTCCAATATTTGAGAAGTTTCAGCCTTCTTAGGCCTACATACAATTTTTCCAGGAGAATTGATACTTGTTTCATTCTCAGACACAACTAAAAGATTATTATTTAAAGAAGAATCAGAAGAGATTGCACAGTCTGCTTCTAGCACAATATCTGCTATGATGGAAGGACTTGTTGTTTTTTCTTTTGTTAAAGTGCTTGCACTTTTTTTAGATGACACTTTATTTAAATTATTCTTTTTTGTTTTTATTTCTCCAGAAGTACAAGTAAATGATTTAATGCACATAGATGGACAATTTTCCGTTTTATTAACATCTTGAATACACTCCTTAAAAGTGCTGCTAGTTTGTGAATTAAAAATGCTATCTTTCAGGCAGCATTCCTTAACTGGCATTATTTCTTTAACAAAAGTTGCATCACTTTCCAAAACAGGATTTGCTAAATTATAATTTGGATTATTTTGTGATATAGCAGTAGTCATCTTTTCACTCTGATCTTCAATTGATGAATATTCACATAGAACATTTACTGAATCATTTTTAGAGTCTAATGACTTTGATGAAAAATCATGCATAATTATATTTTCATTTTTTAAACTAAATGGAGATTCTTCTATATCAAAACAATCTGCAAATGAAAGAGTGACTATATTATTTTGTATAATGCATGATTGATCTTTAAGATTTTTTGTAATGTTTTCTTCGTGAGCATTTTCTAAAGCAGTTACTTTTTCAGATATTTTTTCAAGTTCATTCTTTTGAGATATGGAAAAACACTTTTCTGACTCAACACCTGTTTGACACGTCAGACTATCTTCTTCGGATATATCAATAAATGGAATGTCCCATGCATTTTCAGCTGTCACACTGGAATTGGTGTCTAAAATTTTATTCCTAATTGTTCCTTTATCATCTAGGGCTTCATACATAATAATATAAATTTTTGTAAGATCAATAACCAGGGGTTTTGGATCAAAAATTACAACATCACTGTTCAAATCATTACACTCTAACCAACACTCTGTGTCTTTATCTCTTATCCAAGTCACAAAATGATTCATAGCTGCATCTTTACTATGATCTAATGTTACCAAGCCAGATAAGCGATATTTACGATTTTTTATTTCAAAATCCATTGCTGTTGTTTGAAACTCTCCTTTACCTGCACCATTCTCAAAATGGAAAATAAAACATTGCGGCAAAGTTATGTACTCCAAATATACGCTCTGATCAGGTGACTTGCATACTGGGCATGTACATAATGATATAGGAGAACAAGGAAAAAAAGATCTCACTCTAGATAAAGTTATAATGGTCTTTTTATAGTTTCTAACTATGGGAGTAGTGCATGTTTCACATCTTCCGATCCAGGAATACTCAACAGTAAACAGATTTTTGAGCTGTTCATCTTGAGAAATTAAGTTCAAAAGCGAATCAAACGCAGAATCTGGTTCGCCTTCACTGCATTTGAGAATTGGCTTTAAATAGTTAAGAGTAGATATCTGAATAGTTTGCAGCAAGCTTCTGGCCTCTTGTATTCTTTTTTCTATACAGTCCTTGCTATAAAAATCATTAACCAGTGATATAGCCTGTTCAAAATGTTTTATAATGCCAGCAATCTGTGTATCATCTTTTTTCGCAGTACGACACAATGTCTGATTGTGAACTACTAAAGACATTGAAGAATCAAGCCAACAAAGATTAGTAACATTTTCCCAGTTAATATAACTTTGGGACAAAACGTTATCTTTCACTGAACTCTGATTGAATTCCATAGTGTCCGAATCAGAACATGAGATTTCTTGTTCCATCTGTATCAGCAGCATTATTTTCCTTTGAATGGTCTTTCATAGTGACTTTTTCTTGCTCCTTTAAATCAATCAAGAATTTTAATGTTCTTATAATGTCTGAGCAGATTTTCTAAGAATCTTGCTTCATATTTGGAAAGACTAGATGAGTGATTCCTGAAATTAAAAAAAAAAAGTTTAATACATACCATTGTTTCAGTTATTACAATACAATAATCTTGTAATAATATTATTCAAAATCGAATTTTGAACTTATTTTTTCCTTAGCAAAAAAAAAAAAAAAAAACCAAAAAACTTTTAATAGAAGAAGTAATAAAACACTAACCAAGATATTACATTTTATAATTCTGTTTCAATGAAAAAGAAATTTTCATTTATCAATAATTTGGATTTTACTCAACGATAATAATGCCTATTTAATTATATTATCTGTGAATCATATTGTTTCATATTTTTACAACAATATCATATACTTATAAAGCTTATGATGCAGTACAATTATTTAAATATGAAATTAGTACTAATATTAATCATAAATTCAATAACCAATATACTCATGTCTTTATTCTGCTGTCTAGGAAATAAATCTCCTTTCCCCTATTTCCCATTCAACTGTTGCATTAGACACAAATTTAATATATGTATTCGGAAAAGCAAACATTTGTCGACAGTAAAAAAGTGAAATTTTATAAGACCAGTATATGCTTCCCCATAAGCAATAAAGAAATGTATTTTTAGTATGAAATACTAACTAATTTATGTAATTATGCTAAATTATTTACAATATATGTTGCATAGGACATAAATAAATAAAAACTATGAATCTTAAATCATATAAAAGGATTAAAAAGTTCATATACAATTTTCATGAAAGCTATTGAGCCATGAACCCTTTTATTTTACCATGTTAATATCCTAACCATGACCTAGTGAATTAATATCCCAGTCATACTTTAATTCTGAATCAAGTCAATCACAAATATTTTATTACCTTTCCTTGTAAGTGTTCGCCTATTGAAAATAATTTTCATTTGTGAATAATTTTATCCTATTCAGCTGTTTTGTGTCATCATTACCTCCAATTCAAAGTATGACTGAGATTGGAATTTTTAATTACAAGTCAACTTTTGGAAAAGAGTGCAAGAAACAAATAAATTCCCACTCCATCTATCCAACAAAATTGAAACATAAGTTGCAAGAAAACTTCACATAGTTTGAAGAACCATTTTACAGCTGCCTACAGAAATCGTGAATTTTTCAAGCAGATTTATTTTAGAGTATTCCAGAGTAAATATTATCTGAAAAGATATACATTTTCAGAATATGCAACATACATTTTTGGAGTACAGATACTCTTGCATTAATTGCTTCAATTCAAACTTTATCACAACAAATAAAAATTATGACGCAGAGTTTTACATTTCACAGACTCTTTAGAATACTGTATTTCCATTCACAGAACTGTTGTTTTCTTTATTTCTATATGTAATTAAAATTTTTTTTTTTATTTATGCATGAACCTTTTTTTTATAATTTTAATGATTACATGGAAGTTTAGTAGCTCTAAGTAACACAGATACTCGAGTAGAAATGTTCATTGTAAAAGGTATGTTATTATTACTTTTTGCATATGCTATAACTACACTTTTTGGGGGAAAATGTCTTTTTCCTGTAAAATAAATATGGCTTTTATAAATTTTACATTTTTAAATCTAAATATGACATTATACTTTTAATTACTATAATTACTGTTTTTTTTATTATTATTTATGACACTTTTAAGAGAGACAATCTTATATCAATTCATAAATTGAGATTATTATATCACAGTGATCTATTTTCTTTTTATTTGGTGATGCACCTATTGTCCATTTGACTGAACATTCTAATCTAATATTTCTCCATGTTCTTCAGAAAATTGCTCCCCTATTGTACAGAAAAAAACTCCCAGATCAAATGTAAGAAGTTGAATTTTAAAAGACGTATTACACCCTAAATAAGAAAAGTAGGTTCTTCACAATTTCGACTGATTTTTTAAATTTTTTTTTATTTTCCCAAAAGTTTTTTTTTTTTTATGTCTTCAAACCACCCTAAGCTCAGCAACATTTTTTTTTTTCTTCTGAAATGAAGAGAATGCTTCACTTGAAATCCAACACAATCTTTTAATTTTGGCATTATTAACAGGTGGAAATTTGTTGTTCAAATATTTAAATTTTTTTTTCTAGCTTTACTGATAGACATTTTTATAGACTGAATCTTTAACAGAAATCTTCCAACTAATTGACAGTTGAGAGTGGAACATTGGTGTGAGTCAAGTAGACAACAAACAGCTCATCACAGGTTGGAGATAACTTTTAGAAGAAATTGCCCTTACATGTTGCACAGCAGATAATACTATCCATGCAAGAGGCTTTACACACCACCATCGCCATCTTGTCTCATCGTTTCTGAAAGTAATGACTGCATCAGTGCATTCGAATCTAGGACCTTTTGCAGGCTAGCTACGCACATTGTCTTGAGTCGGGTGCTGTATATACTGTATCTTAACTTATATTTGCATCAAAATAAAAAAAAATATCGCCTACAAAAATAAATACACGTAATCTAAATTGTAAACTAACAATTAAATTCATAACTTACAGTCAAATTCGTTTTTGTAATTAAAGTTAAAAAAATACGAAGGATAATATAAAGAGGAATTAAAGGTTTAATATAATGATACTTATTTATATTTCTATATAATTTTCAAAGAACAATTGCTTTTTAAAAACATTAGAAAAGGGGCTCAAATATTCTTCTCTGATGATGTAATAAAAAGAAAATATATACAGTTTAAAAGCAGAATGACGTCCGCTTTTATAATTTTTTGGACGACAACTTTAGGAAAAAATGCACCTTATGAAGATCTGAAATTAAATTAAAAGATACGTACCTCAAAAATATTTCTAATGCCAATAATTTTAAATTCAAATAATAAACATAATTATCGCTAAACACAATCAAGCACACAAACACAAAAATTGCATACACCGAAAACAAACTGGGGTGTTACACTTTGCAGACACGGGCAGCCAGAGTTCACTTTTCCCATGATTCCTCATTCTTGCCGTGACGTCACATCCCTATGATGTCACCATGACGTCAGTTTCAATGGCGCCAAAAAATAATCGTGTTCATTTTGTTCTGTGCCTTGATGTGTGTGACATTGCTCGTGTAATTAAGCTGTATGGATAGACATTTAATGCCTAAGGTAAGTTCATTAATTGTTCTTTATATTCTTAATAATCAAAAACAATAAACATTGTTAACAATAACGGGAGATTTCCTATCGTGGTGCCCGGTTACATACAATCTTCCAACTAATTGACAGTTGAGTGTGGAACATTGGTGTGAGTCATGTAGACAACAAACAGCTCATCACAGGTTGGAGAGAACTTTTAGAAGAAATTGCCCTTACATGTTGCACAGCAGATAATACTATCCATGCAAGAGGCTTTACACACCACCATCGCCATTTGTCTCATCGTTTCTGAAAGTAATGACTGCATCAGTGCCACCAGTGTATTCGAATCGAGGACCTTTGCAGGCTAGCTACGCACATTGTCTTGAGTCGGGTGCTGTATATACTGTATCTTAACTTATATTTACATCAAAATAAAAAAAAATATCGCCTAAAAAATAAATACAAGTAATCTAAATTGTAAACTAACAATTAAATTCATAACTTACAGTCACTAAATTCGTTTTTGTAATTAAAGTTAAAAATGCGAAAGATAATATAAAGAGGAATTAAAGGTTTAATATAATGATACTTATTTATATTTCTATATAATTTTCAAAGAACAATTGCTTTTTAAAAACATTAGAAAAGGGCTCAAATATTCTTCTCTGATGATATAATAAATAGAAAATATATACAGTTTAAAAGCAGAATGACGTCCGCTTTTATAATTTTTTGGATGACAACTTTAGGAAAAAATGCACCTTATGAAAATCTGAAATTAAATTAAAAGATACGTACCTCAAAAATATTTCTAATGCCATTAATTTTAAGGAGGTTTCCTATCGAGGTGCCCGGTTACAGTTACTGTTTACGTGGGCAACAGCAACGGACATTTCTTCAAGGAGTACCTCTGCAACAAGACTGTTACTAAAACTCCATATCATAAATTAAAATTAAGGAATTAAAAATATAAGTCTTCATTGAAAGTTAAAAATTAATTTAACATGAAATAATTACTAGAGTAATAACTCTGGAAAATAAAGATAATAATAACAAATAAAAGATAGAATTTATGTAAAAATTAAAAATAAAGATTTTTAAAATAAAAATGATTAAGAGTGAAGAAATAATTAGGGGTCCATTGCACATGCCATCTTAAAAATTACTAGAGAAGCTTAGTTAAATTTACTAGATATAAATATGACCAGTGATTAAATTTAAAGTTAAGCAAGAATCATATTAAAGATTCAAAAATAAAAATAAAATAAAATAAAAATAAAATAAAACAATTTAAAGACACTTACTGGATACAGCAAACGATGAGAACGACGTGTGTGACACAGGTTTTATGACTCGTGGTAAACCACCAATTATCGGATTGTAAAGAGATGAACTACCGTGCAACGTTCCCTGGGGATAGTTTTGCGGTCGCTTTCTGAGTCTATTGATAGCGTCTCGGGTTCGAAACGAACTTCACACAAGCAGTTTATTGAACCCTCCGTCGTTTGACTGAGGAGAATGAATCGAATTCGTGGCAAAGGATGGCTCTAGGCCTTTTTTGAGAATTGTGTTCTGCTAGATCGTATGCAGGAATTGCTTGAAGTAGTTCGTTTCGAATCCGAGGGCATTTTGCGAAAAAGTTACTGCAATAATTTTTAATATAGTTTAGAATAGGTTCTACTTTGAGATCTTTGTGAATTCCTTTCCGTCGAACAAACCTGGGTGCATTAACGAAATCACTAAGTCTTTTGTTTTGATAGACTTGCAGCTTTCTCAGATTGTCAATGGAAGCAGATGCCCATATGGGACAGTCGTACGTGAGTATTGGTCTCTAAATAGAGGTGTAAATTAGTACTTTCAGTCTAATTGGGAGTCGGCTTTGCCTAGAAATTAATGGATTCAGTTGTTTGCTAATAGCTGTTGTTTTTGCTACAGTAGCGTTGAATTGCAGGTTGAAGTTAAGATGCGCGTCGAGAATAATGCCAAGATATTTATAATTATTTACCCATTTTATTGGTTGTCCGAAGATTAAAAGATTTTGCGGATTTTCGTAACGTTTTTGGTGAAAAGAACGCTCGCACATTTATTCGTATTTATTTTAACTCTCCAGTTGGTAAGCCAATTTTCGAGTTTGTAGCATTGTGTTTGTAGTCTGCGTACTATGGTGTTTGTTCGGTTATGTGTGGTAGCAATAGCGTGTCGTCAGCGTAGGTAGCTAAATGACAGTTGTCAGCCGGAGGAAGATCGTTGAAATAGTGGAGAAAGATAATTGGACCGATTAAAGAACCTTGAGGTACGCCACTGAGAATTGGCCTGGGAGAAGAAATATAATTTTCCACTCGTGCTCTAAAGCTGCGCTGAGAGAGATACGAGTTAAGAAGCTTGATAAGCTGAGCAGGAAAACCCATCAGAATTAGTTTGGAGATGAGACCATTATGCCAAATCTTATCAAAAGCTTTGGCAATGTCCAGGAAAAATATAACCGTGGATTTGCGATTGCTAAAGCCTTCTTGAATCAGTTCGGTGACTCGAAGGAGCTGGTGGGTAGTGGAGATATTTTTCCTGAACCCAAATTGTTCAGGAAAATTAGATTGTGATCTTCGGAGAACTGATTTAGGCGTTTAAGTATCGCATCTTCGTATACTTTGCTGAGGCTACTGAGTAACGAAATTGGACGGAAATTACTTGGAAGAGAGGTATCCGATTTTGGTTTTGGGATCAGAACCACCACGGCTATTTTCCAGCAGTTTGGAAAGTGACTTTTCTCCCTCATGAAATTCATGATGTAAGTGAGATAAAGCACTAACTTGAAAGAAAGATATTTGATCATCTTGTTGGAGATTTGATCAAGACCTGGAGCTTTCTTGTTATCTAGAGTTTTGATATAGTTCCAAGTTTCGTGAATTTGAATTGGAGGCAGATTATTAGTGTGTGTGGTTTGTAAGAATTCGTTCACTTTGTTATTAATTGTGTCAGAGAGTGCTCTATTTCTCTATATCGTGATTTGGTTCGAATTGATTTTTTAGGCTGTCGGCTATAACTTCGGCATTCTCCTGAGAAGTTAAAGCCATAACACCGCTTGGGCCAGTTAAGGGCGGAATGTCACTGTGTGGTTTCCTAAGAGCAGAGGTTTTCCTCCAAAGAGTGTTTGATTCCGGCGTAAGTGCCTGTATGTTTCGCTCCCATCTTTTGTTTACGTAGGACCGAATGGTGTCTTTTATGTTGTCTTTTAATCTGTAAAAATTTCTAAGGTCGTCTGGGTGTCTGGTTCGTTGCCATGTTTTCCTGGCGTGATTTCTACTTTTAACTAAATTTTTTATGTACTTAGGAAGGCGGAGGTTATTGTTAGAGAATTTCGGTCTCGAGCTATTGCGTAGTGCTTCTTTCATCGTTTCGACTACGTTGAGAGTGCTGTATCCGCGTCCGTCGGGTTGCTTAAATTCAGCGGTGGGAGTGGTTTTGTTTGGAGAAGGTAGCGAAAGTCTTCCCAATTGGTTAAGAGCTGCTGGAGGAGTTTCAAGTTTGAGATGTCTGTTTCTAGTTCTATTATGACTGGAATATGGTCTGAACTTAATTCATTTAAAACATTGATGTTGTAATTAAATGGGATGTTTTTTAAAAATTGCTAAGTCGAGTGTACTGTAGACGTTTTTATAAAAATCGACTTTAGTAGGAACGGTGGGAGCTACAAGCTTAAGTTCTATTCTACTTTTAATGAATCAATGTAGGATGTTACCGGAGTGGTTTGGGTTACCAACGTTCCATTGTGAGTGTCTTGCATTGAAATCCCCAGCAACTATGACATTCGCACCTATGGAGAGTATTTGGTTTAGATGGCTAGTAGAAAGAATTTTGTAAACACCCCTGCTTGAGCATTGTGAATAGACCATCATTTTCCGCTCCCTTATTATCAAGGAGTTGACGCCACAGCCATAGAAATCAAGTTACAAAATAGCCCGCCTCTTAAAATTGTAAGCTACTGTTTACGTGCTACAGTTTCTCGCCAAGTTGGGTATATGTCTATCCCACCCCTCCTAATCTCCCCATAGGGGTTGGAAATCTAACAATGCAGAGTTCCAGGGATTAGAGATAAAGGTCTGAGACGTAATTCTAGTAAGAAGGAATTTGAGAGGCCTTGGGAGGCAACGAAATTGAAGTTTACAAGCGAACAAAACTTAGAAATGTAGCAAAAGTGACGGCTGATATATTAAAAATATTGAAATAAAAAGTGATTCATTACTATTATTATTAAATTAAGATAATTTTTAATAGGTATGGTTGACAAAATTTTAATGTTAAATAAATAATTTAAATACTTACATTTATCATTAATTAATTTTTAAAGATAAAATATATAAATATCACCATATGCATTAAAATATGGCAAAATAATTAGTATAAAAGGTATGCTTAATACACAGGACACTATTTGAACGACGCCTCCAGACAAAGAAAACAATTAATTAACAATTTAACCAAGAATAATTGTTAAATTGATTAAAATAGGTTTTCATAACATCTAGGAGATAACAAAATTAAATGTATTTTAGAAATAAATATATATATTTAGCAAATGCCATTGGATAGAAAATGAAAGAGCAAGAAACACTTCTTTCCCGCGCAAACGAGTAGTATGCAGTAGGGTTAAAATAAAAATAAAAACGCGTTCCGTGCCATTCCATAAAAAAGAATTTATCGTACTGTGCTGTGTTCTAATCTATGTAATTTATTACACAAAAAAAAAAAAATCATGGATATTGTTTTATTGAGCGGAGTCCGTGGTTTTTGACCATTTTGATTTCTTTCAGCTAATAGTTATTTAATTAAATAATGTAAAAAAATTGTTTATAAAGATCGCCAAGACAATTTTATTTCTAAGTGAAAATGAGGTTTTTCAAGAAAAGAAAATTGTTTGGAATTCTATAGTTTTTTTCCTTCTCTGTTTAAGATTGCTTTTATGCGTTTTGTTCTTACATTAAATTCTAAATATTATGAGTAACCCATCTGATTACATTTTTTAATTTTATTTATTTTTAAATACTGTGAAGTTAAAAAATATTGTACAATTGTATATAATATTATATAAACCCGATAACAGCTTGTATATATATATATATATATATATATATATATATATATTGCGTTTTTCCCCCATAGTGGAGATCAAAAAAATAAATAAATCGTCTGGAAAATTAATTCATTAGGCTGAAATAAGACTTCTTTACTGTCATCATTCTAAAAAAAAAAAAAAAAAAAAATGTTTGAAAATGTAATTCTAGTGTAGCATACTTCTCCATTAGACTTCCTGTGTAACTCTAAATAATTCGCTACGTAGTAAATGCTAATGTCATCAAGTAAAAATAAAACAAAACATTTACAATTTCTGGTTGGTACTATTGGTAATTGGTACTATTATTTTATTGCTGATTTATTTATCTAACATATTTATTTTCGTTTGAAAGTTTGATTTTTCAAGAAAAGAAAATGGTTTGGAATTGCTATTATGCGCTTTGTTCTTACTTTAAATTCTAAATTTTAATGAATAACTTGTATATAGACTGCCCAACAGATTTATATTATAAATATATAATAATAATTTATTTGTTTATTTTTGTAATGATTCTGCGATATCTTTAAATGAAGTAAAGATATTGGTTTCAGGCTGGATACATTACAAATACTTCACTTTTTAAATGAAAAGATCAATTTTGAATCAACATAATAGCAAGTTAGATAATGATTATTGAACAGAAATTCTGTATTTATTGTTATTTCAAACTAATTCATTAATTTTGAAAATTCAATTCATGGTGTAAGATGTCTGTATAGATAAGTGATGTAAGATTTAAAAAATAATTTTAATATAGAATTGTGATTTATTTTATGTTAAAGAGCACTTATTTTATTATAAATTATTATTAAAATTTTCAGAAAATAGCCAAAATAGGTTTCTGCTTTTCTTTAAATACAGATTATTGAATACAATTACGTATTTCATACTCGCTTTAAAAGAAAATTATTCCAGTAAACGGAGTTTAGTTTTTATATTATTTTAAAGAAAAGCTTTCATTAAACAATCCTGTAAATGCAAATCACTAGAATATTTCTTAGAACTTCAAACGATGGCCGCAAATGTACCATAAAAAAATACTTGTTGTATCATTGTTTGGTATGTTCTTTTTTAAATGGCAAGTCTACTATTATCAAATTAGATTTTGTATATATATAAACAACTTAGAATAGCCGAAATTGACTGGGAAGAATTAAACTGAATTTTCCAATCAATATAAAATGATTAAATCGCAATAAAACAAATAAATTGATTGCATTATTTTTAAACAAATTAACTACATTTAATTTTTATTTTTTGTTCTAATGCAGCTGGCAAACACTTAGACAGCTTGGTCTACTTTATTGAATTTAAAAGATTTTCTCTTACTGCATTTTTTCACACCATTTTGTAATTGTAAAAAGAATCGTGCATGAAGAGTTACTTGGTTTTATTTCTTCGAATGATTTTTTTTTTTTTTTTAAGTAGAAAAGAACAGATAAAATTATTGTAAATAACCAATATGCTTTTATAACCCCAAACGAACATCAGTTCAAATGTTAGAATTGTAAATAGAAACAATAATATCTTGCAATATCAGCGAATAATTCCACATATAATTTGTGCCAGCTCATTAATTTTCTAAAATAATTCCACATATAACACTATGAC
This sequence comes from Caerostris extrusa, assembly GCA_021605095.1. NCBI lineage: Eukaryota > Metazoa > Arthropoda > Arachnida > Araneae > Araneidae > Caerostris > Caerostris extrusa. Next base: position 59,979 of record BPLR01002934.1, read on the forward strand.
TAACAAATAACACTTTGACTAACAAATTTTAAATTCTATATCCATTATTGAGATTTTAAACTAATGCAACATTTTTTAGCTTTTTAACTGATGAAATTTTATTTTTTTATTAATTTTTTTTTTTTTTACAAAAGCATTAAAAATAAATTAATTCTGGAATAAATAAACACTTCATATTACATAAACCCAAACTTTATTTAAAATTTACAAAAAAAAAAAAAAAAAAAGTGATCAGCGCTTCCTCTTCTTGGCAGGACAAAAATGGAAATACTTGCTACGTTTTAGATAACTGCTACGAATTAGCTACTTTTGAATTGATTTCAAATTAAACTATTACATGAAACTTTCTCACCTGCGCTGTCTTCCCAGTCAATATCATTTTTTGGTCAACTTTCCATCGATCATCTTCAGAATCAGATAATTCGGAAACATCTGAATAGTAATTTTCATCTGAAAAGGAAACAATATTTTTCGAATAGGGTGAAGCACATCGAGATTTTAAAATATCCAGATTAAAAAAAGTACTCACATGAATTTGGCATGAAATGTTCTATATCCATCTCTTCAGGAGTAATTTTATCAATTTGGAGCAATTGTAGGCCGGATTGATATATATATATTTTCAAAACATATGTTGATTATGTTTGTGTAAAATTCTGAATAGTACGAATCTGAGCCAAAAATTTCTGTTATCCATTATTAATAGTGGACAAAATGTTATCTTGACAATTAACGAAGAATAATGACTGTGACACTCTACGGAATTTTTAATTATTTTATTTTTCATTCATATAAGTCTTGTAGGGGCCCCCTACAAGACGAAGGATTTATGGCTACAAGACGAGGGATTTATGGCGAAGTTCAAGTAATGTGAAACGACATTTTGTATTGCGAATTTTTTACTGTAGAAAAATAATTTTAAAAGAAATATAAAATTTTATAACATTAAATAAAACTAAAATGAACAGTTTGCTGAATTGTTTCATCCGCAGATTTTCTTTAAAGAAATATTAAAAACACACATTTACATGGAGTCAGTGAAATCATAAATAAATTTATGAGCAAAGGTTATGTTATTTCCAATATTAAGCGCTTTTCTCTTTAATATTTCATGATAAAATAGACTATACACTCGTTTGCTTTTAAATCTTCAACATTGCTCACAACAAATGATAATCGTTGATGAAAAAGAAAAAAAAATGCCTTGTTTGAAACGACATTTTGAAAAAAATATTTTCAAAAGAAATATAAAATTTGATAACATTAAATAAAACTAAAATGAACAGTTTGCTGAATTGTTTTATCCGCAGTAGGAGGAGTTTTTATATGGATGTTGGATATATATATATATATTATTGTATGTTATTATGGATGTTTATTATAGAATTCTACGCTTCTTAATGTATAAAAAAAATTTGTGTTGTATAAATAGTATAGTAAATAAAACTTTCAATATTGTAATGAAAAATTCTGAAGCATGGTTAAAAAGAATTAAAAAATAATTGCCAAGCGATTAGTGTGATATATGTGTCCTTCGATTTCCCCTCCACATTCCAGGGAACCCACCGAAAAGGAAATGATATTCCAGGAACTCGGAACGGTAATCCGAATCCTCCGTCCCCCTATTTACTACCAAAAGGTTACCATGACAAACATCCTATAAAGAATTTCTCGCCATGCTGGCGAGTGATAATTTGGCGCCACAGCAGTAACTGTATCCGGCACCTCGATAGAAATCTCCCCATAAAACATATATAACTTGTTTTTATGATAAGTAGAACTATATATATATGTTAACTTTTGATGTACGCAACTAAAGATGAGTGAGAGAACTTCATTCATTTCATATTACTTAAAAATTATGCAAAAGAGAAATTAAAATAAGAAATCCCATATTTTTTTTTTCTCTAAATTTCTTTCTATTTAATCGTGAATCACAGCACAGATAAGCTCTATTTAATTACATATGAAATATAATTTTTTATGATAAAAAGTAAAAGAATTGCCATATTTCTGATCATGTTCTTATTTGAATCCATAATTAGAATTACTGTATAAATTGTCAAAAATTTTTTTCTTATATTTTCATTTTTCAATCTAAGCTTACCAAATTGAATATAGTACTTATCTACTAAAAAAGCATAATATCCTTGCATTTTTTCAAATTACAAAAAGTTCAAAAAATGTTAAGCTCTAGGTTTTATTAAATAAAGTGAACCTTTTTTTTTTTTTTTTTTTTTTTTGCAATTATAAGTGTTTTAATTTGTTTAAATGTTATAAATTACATCCTCATTAGTTACTTATTGCAAGCTTCATGTTATATTTTAATAATTATAAAACATATTTTGAAAATAAATTTTAAAACGATAACAATGGAAAACATACATAGGAAATCATATTTGCTTTCTCGAGAATACACAATAAACTAACAGATTGATTTTTATATAATGAAACTAATTTTTATGCTATTTTATAAATAATTTTTTCAAGACACATTCAAAGATTTTGAAATCTAATTAAAATAAATTATCTAACGTTTGATTTACTAATTGGAATTAAAATTTTCGTGATTATTTGCATAAAATATAAAGAGGACAAAAATGTTTTTGATTTATTTAATATTAGCAAATATCTGTATTTTATATATAAAAATGCAAGATAATTTCAAATTAAATGTAAAACCTTTTCAATAAAACTACTCTATCTTCTCTCTACAATATAATACTACTACTGTTTTATTTTCATTTTGAAGTTCTTTTTAAGATAAATTTAATTTAGTTTTACATTTATTTGCAATGATTTAAATTGTAATCATTTAAATTTTTAATCTATAGCTTTTTCAGTACAGATATACTTTTCATTATATTAAAACACAGAAAACTTATTTTAATTTTAGCTTGTTGTATTTATTTTTATCAATTTTGTTTATATGTATTTAACATGCTTTTAAAAAAAATTCGCACTCTCGAGAATACGGCATGTCAATGCGACCCAATACTATTACTGCTCAAGTAGACCTCAGAGAGCAAAAGTACTCCCAAAAAGAGCCACCAAGCGACCCAATAAAGATTATCGCCAAAACGAGTTTGGCTCAGTTCTTTTTTGCCAATAAAATAAGACACTGACGTCAACAGGGTTGCATAGTTTACGATGCCCAAAGCAGCGTTTGGATTGAGTACATTTGCTCCTCAAGGTCTAGTGCTATGGATACCTGTGGGACTGCTCACTATTGTGCCTTTTTAAGGCTGGAATCGAGGAGAATAATAGAATTTAGACGCTTATATTATTCAGGATGTCAAAAACAAAAGCCAACTTCACGTATAGGCAAGTTGCACGAAATATTCCCCAAAACTTTTTGGCTTTTCGATCGCTAGATAGTAGTTGAAAAATTTTGAAATTCTACCGCACATGGCTAGTTTGTCGAATAAACTTAAAGATAAAAAGTGCTATATTGTAGTGCGCATTAAATCTTCCCAGCAGCTTTCATATGTACTCTTCTCCGACGATTTATTAAAAAGTTTTGGGAGAGAGTTTGGCAACACTCATGTCTTCGAGTTGGGGGCAACGGGCGTACCTGTCACGGAGTTCCAAGGTGGTTTAAGAACCACAATACCTCCTCACATCTTAAGTTAATTAGAAAATTTGCATTACTGATTTTGCTTCAATTATAGAATGTTAATAAAATAAAATAAAACAATTTAAATTTAGAAAATATCTTACTTGAGAACAGTTAAAACAAGAGATCGAAAAAGTTTAAAAACTATAGGTACAATTAGGAGTCCGTTGACGATGCCCAAAAAAAAAAAAAGATACAAGGTTAAAGTTAAAATTAAAAAATTTAAAGCTAATAAAAAATATAGAAAAGAAAGTAAGCAGTAGCACAACTAGAAAAAAAACAAAACATACAATATACAATCTTCACATGATTTCTGACTGGTTGACACGCCGACAGATGGCGCCATCAGTCAGTTGGTGGTTCAAAATTTGAAACCTGACAGAAGTTAGGGAAAAGCACATAAAATTTTTTAATATTAATAAATTAAGATAATGTAGTAATCAATGTGTGACATCCAGAACAGAGTTATTACTATTGAGTAAGGATATTAAAAGTTAAAGCAAAAATTTAAGAGATTAACAAGTCGACAATTTAAAGTTTACGGAAGGTATTGAAAGAAAACAAAAAGTTTAACCTATCCCAGCTCGGAAGCTGTTAAATAAAAACAAAATTTAAAAATAGATGAACTTAACTATTTGACAGATGAACAGGAATTAAAATTTAAAAATCCAATTAAAAAAGTAGAAACTATTTAAAAAATAAAAAAAAATTAAAGGTAGCCATGTTTTAATTTAAGTTGCACATCGTAGCAAATAAATAAGTTAAGATTTAAATGCCAAAAATTGCAGCTCAGATTCGCTTGAAGTGATCGGAGTGACTAGACAACAGCCACAGCGGTAGAATCGGTGGTTGTAGGATAAAATCCACAACGCCTTTTCAATGCCGGGAAAGATTCCCATTGCTGATCATAGATGGCTCTGGGTCTCTTCCTGGAGATAGCCACACCTGGATGGTATACAGGTATTTTGCCGGATCGCTTCGTTACGGATCTGAGGGCATTTCGAATGAAAAGTTTTAGAAATTTTGAAGATATAGTCCATAATGGGTTCTATATTCAGATCTCTGTGGATTTGCTTCCTTCTAACAAACCACGGGGTGTTAACTATCATAGCTACCTGTTTGTTTTGAAAAACTTGAAGCTTCTTGAGATTTTGCGATGGAGGAGGACGCCCAGATAGGACACATCCATATAAGAGAATTGGTCGAAGGATAGATTTATACAGTAGAACCTTGTGTCTGATCGCTAGCCTGCTCTTTCGAGAAATTAGGCCCTTAGCTTAACGCTAGCAGCAGTTGCTTTGGCAACTATTTTAGCAAAGTGGGTATTAAAAGTCAATTTGGTGTCAAAAACTAACCCCAGGTACTTATATTCAGTAACCCAGGGGACTTGTCTGGCCCAAAAGGGCGACATTCAAAATAGAACCAATGTTCTTTTTACGTGTAAACAGAAGGCACGCACTTTTGTGGGATTAACTTGATTTTCCAGGTGGTCAACCAACCTTCCAAGGGAGGGATGTAATTATTAAGCAAAGCAACGACGGAGTTTGGCGGATTTGTGTTGCAGCAATTATCGCTGTGTCATCTGCGAACATG
>BPLR01002935.1:0-46686 GCA_021605095.1 Caerostris extrusa
CAACACTTAAATCAATCAAAAATTAAATTTAATTAACGAATAAACATTTGAAAAACTGTATTAACATCCAGTGCCATCCAATCAAATAAGATCAAATAAGATCAAATACATTTTTTAAAATCGAGTGGATGAATAAAAAGTATCTTATTGATCATCAAGAAATTTGAACAGGATATATATATAGGGAGAGGTGAGGCTAATAGAAGGAATTGAAAAACTCTGTTCAATGATTGAAAGAGACTTATCAACAGTTTTCACCACTTTCAACGTTTTCTAAAGATTTTCATCAGCCAATGGAAATCAGCTGTGTATAACTCCGTTTTATAAATCTAGAGTTTTCTTTTCCGTGTTTTATTCTCTACAGACGCAGAAAATAAGATTTGCTCACATTTACCTAGATGGATCACGTGTTAAGTTTAAGTGTTGCTATTAAAACAATAGCTTGCTTCTTAACTTAGTCTAACTTTTCTGTATCGTGACTTGAGCAGCATTACACACGGGTAAGATACACCACGGGTAACGTTGTACATATGATCTGCTCACGCACTGCAAAATGATTAAGTCAACTTTATTAATTTTTCAATGATTATCATTGAAAACGACTCTTATAGCAACCGCATTAAACCGCCAGCCTGGCATGCACTTGGCAATCTTCGTAAAATTCAATCAGCTGTACTTTGTTTCTTTACATTATTCTTATGCGGTCTAAAATTTAATGACTGATTACTTTTAAAAGCTGCATGATTGTGTAATTGTCTGTAATGCAATAATTTAAAACAATTTTAAAAAATATATTTAATACATTTCTTATATTTGAGTCAGATTAACTTTTTATAATTTTTAATAACTATTTAGCAATTAAAAAGTTATCCCATTACTGAAAAAAATTTTTTTTTAAATATATAAATATTTTGCATTTTAATTACCTATTTTTAAGTTGTTGGTTTCTATTTATTTTTTTTTAATATGTTTAAAAAAATTTTCTCATGTATATTGCATAAAAAAATATTAGAATAAAAACAAGGTCTAGAACTTTGGGATGAATTTAAGCTAGGTATATAGCAAGTTTCAAAAGATTCTGTATGAAAAGAATATGTTATAAATTCTTAAAGTAACTTTTTCATTCTTTGCAGATATTGGTGTCCCACGTGCTTATAGAATAAAGATGATGTGTGCTGATAAATGCCATGAAAATGTTTCCATTAACATTTTCTTAACAATAAAAACTAATTTTTTATATAACATTACCATTTTTTTTTAACATCGCAATATTATTTTTCTTTCTAGGGTGTGGATAACGATTGGTAAAAAATCAAAAGATTTTTTCCAAACATTCTTCATCTCCGTTCCCAGATGTTCTTTTTCGACATTATATGAATAATTTTAGCAGTTGCTTTGTGATCTGTTGAGTTTCTGCTTTCATATATTGAACTTGATTTTTATCTGAGTGAGTCTGTTTTTTGCTGCTTGTTTATTTTGTCTTTGGTGACCACGACGAAATAGAAATTCTAAAATGGGATTTGTTTTTGAAGTAAACGATTACATAACATTGCTAAGATTTATACTGAAATCGGGTAACTCTAGTTTGGTATACTACGATTGTTATTATTGTGCTTAAATTTTTTTACTAGTACAGATTTGGGCTTCATATAAGTGAGTCTTGGTTCAGTGAAGTTTGTTGTTATCATGGAAGAAATCAATTGCTTCTTTATATAATTATTCGAAATGTTTAGGTGTCATATATATTTAAAATCGAAAAAGACAGCATAGCACAATTGTGTGACAAAAAAAACACACACACACACACACAGTAAATATTTATAAAATCTATTAAGTGTCTGCTGTCATCAATTACATCTGGACTGAGAGCTGAAATTGTGAACTCTGATATATGTTCTTATGTAAGACTTATAAAAATAAACCCCATCTCTATTTGTTTGCTTCGGACTGGACTCTTAACACTACAACAGAACGGTAATTTATGTCTCTTTACTGGAGGGCTAGAGAAAACTCTCTCTACGATCACACGGACTTTGATTAGGTGCTTCCTAGCTTTTTAGTTTCTATGCTTATAACTTTTAAATAGTTTTTTAACGCCTTTTAGTCGTTTTTGTTAAGAATGTCTGGTATTTTCTCTTTATCATTTATCTGATTTTCATTTATTTATATGTTCTTTTGTTTATACGATGGTATTAAATTTATGGATTGGGTTCAATAAAGCTGCAGTGCCCTCAACAACATGACTAAAGAAAACAAGTTCGTTTAAGGTCTTAGTACCCTTCCTATTTCCCTGGACAACTTTGTTTATTTGCCTCCTTTTTTTTTCTGTCTCCCTTTCCAATTCTCTGTTACAAGAGACCCAACCAGTGTAAAAAAAAGAAAAAAAAAGTGCAAATAAAAGTTTAAAGTTAAAGTCTAGATCAACATGTGTTTGATAGAGAGACCTATAGACTTTGAACTCTTTTTCCTTCGTATTCTTTTTTTTCTAACCACGCGTTGTCTGCTATATAGTGCGAAAGCTTGTGAATCCTTACTCCACCATAAAACATACAAACATTAAAGTTAAAGGAAACATGTAATGTAAATACCACATAAAGATTCCGAGTGAAAAAAATTTTTTTCATCAGCATGCATGTGGTAGCAGAACAGATGACTAACAAATGTTCCTTAACTTTTACCAGAATTAATTTGATAGCGGAATTTAAAAGGTAATTGAATTTTCTTTTACTTCAATGTGTGTCGCTATTTATTATTTTGATCATGGGATAAATGGAACTAATGTATGCAAATCATATACAACTATCTTCAATGTAGTATTGTTTCAAAAAGAAAATTCAATAAAGTTTAAAAGTTAAAGCAAATGTCTCAATCACGCAGCTTTTATTCTAAATATTTTCAAACTTTACTATTCATTGAACGGTAATTTTAACTCCCATGCCAATCATGGGAGTATCAGGTTTAATGAATAAATCTTATAACATATTAATTTACATGGAATCAGCTTCAGTCGTTTACTACTATGAATAAAATCGCTTAGATTCCAAAGATTGCTTCCATAATGGGACATAGAAATATCAAATATTTTGACAAATTACGTGGTTTTGTCATGTAATTATGTACTGTCATTTTAATAATGTGCAGTTCAAATTTAATAAATTGTCTTTTACAAAATAATGTTAAATTAAATTACAATCAACAATAGGGTGTAAAAGAAAAATTGGCTCTTGACAAAGATTAAATTTGACGTCCTTTGTTTTTAAACCATTTACGTAGAATAAATCAATTAAATTTCACTGTTGATATTGTTTAAACATTATAAATGAAATCGGGTAATGCTTTGTAGGTAAATGTTAGATGCAGTTTCCAATAATTTTCTTTGTCCATTGTGTATAGTGTGAAAAATATTAATGCTAATTTTACTTTTACAGGCAATATATTTAAAAAGTAACATTATTATTATCATATATTATTTGTAATCAAAATAGTAGACTTAAGGTTTTTTGAGAGAAAAATCATAATCATAATCATTAGCAGATAATGATCACGCCTTGAAAATTCAGGCTAATATCTATCCACCTACGTATTAGGTTGGTGCATAATTATCAGACGTTTCTTTGACGTGCTATATTTTAATAAAAATCTACAATGTTTTATAAATTTTTGAATGAAAATATCCTTCTACTTTTCCCAGGAAGTGGTCCACCATCGGATTTCGACAACCAGACACTTTTGGCAGCCTTGAAGGGGATGAAAGCTTGAGAACTGGAAGGCTGGACCATTTAACCATCGTTCGTCGTCTCAAAAAGCTTGGAAAGGTATGGATATTGGCTGGATGGGTCCCCCACGAACTCAGAGACAACAATAAAGCCCAACGTGTCCGAATTTTCACCGATTTGCTTCAACGAAACGAGCAGGATCCGTTTTTGATCTCGTCATTGGGGATGAATCATGGCTTCTCTTCAAAAATCTCAAAAGAAAAGGTCTGAGTTTCGCCAGAGTTTCACCAAAAGGAATAACTTAGGACGTGCACTGTAAGAAGGAAATATGGCGTGTTTGGGATAGAAGAGGAATCATCCATTTGGAAATCATCTTAAACGGGTTTTGTTATTGGGGGAGCCCAATCCAAAAATGAGCATGAGAATGGTTATCGACACTCATTCTTATAACCTAAAAGTAGAAGGTTATTTTCATTCATAAAATTATAAAATATTGTAAATTATTAAAGAAACGCTCGATAATTATGCACCAAACCTAATATAATCATAAGAAAATGTAAACAAATTTTTATTCAAAAAGATATAATTTATTGAAAAAGAAAGGTAGTGATTATTATTTTTTTCCTTGTGATGGAGCTGAACAAAAGTAAGAGAAAAACAGTTATCGGCTGTCTAGGGCAATCCATCAATAATGATGGAATAAGACATAAGCCCCTGCCGGATAAAATTGCCTGGATATCTTTAGATTCCCCGGACAGCCGTTCCTCGCGTAACCGGATCTCTCGGGAGAATCCGGCAAACCAAAGATCTATACGAATTATGACAGATAGTCAACCCCTCCGGTTACTCAGTGCAGTTAAAAGTTAGACTACAATTCATCTTCCTGAAAATGTCTCCCAATGGGGACAAAAAGTGTTTCTTTGCTATTCATATTTAAGCTTTCTATAGTTTCTTCTATAAAAAAGATTGCCTAAAGATAATACAAATTTTAAGATAATACACTAATATCTAAAAAGACGATGACATTTTGAACCAAATACGATCATTTGAAATTCATTGAAAATCTTTTGAATTAGTAAGAGGAAAAAAAATCTCCAAGTTGCTCCTTTTGTTATTTGAACAAAAATGGTTTACATAAGTCTTGCATACGAGAAGAATTGAAAAATAAACATGGCATGAATACCAAAAACTTTGACAAGATCTGATGAGGCCCATTTGGGTATATTTGAGAGGAAGATTTAAGGGCATTCTTGGCGGTATTAATGAAATTGATTGTTGGGAGAGAAGGCGATTTTGACATGAAAGCCTGTGCCTCCTTAAATGCTATAAAGACCCAGATATTATAAAATTTATTAAGATCAATAGTTAAACTGGTGGGCTGCTCATATATTTAGAATAGTTGAAGTGGAGGACAGGTTGCAGTGGATGTGCTGTAAATTGTGCTATTGATGATGATGATGTATACCACAAAAAGCATATGACATGTTAGTTCTCACATTAAAACTGCTAAGTTTTATTACAAAATACAAACACTTGAGGAGAAGAGGATACATCCTAGAGAGGGGCAACTTGCTCAAAGGATTTTTGTACCCTCAGATTCGTTTAGTAACATATTTTTGCTGTAATTTTATTTTGCCACAGCTATTATGGCTTTAATTTCATTGTTATTTTCTGCTCTTTCTTTTCTTACTAACTTTATAACAATAATTTTATTTATTTTTATTTTTGAAAATTTTAGTATTCATAATGCTAGATTCAGAAAGTATTTACAATCAGATAAAATGTATACTAAAATAACTAGCAAATATTTAATTTACATTCTAAAACTAATTGAATAATAAAAAGCATGTTGTAGCTGTTAAGTAGATCTTTAGCATATGTCGATTTACAATTGAGAATTTTTCTTAATTAAAGAATAGCTTGAAATTATCATAATATAATCATCATCATCAATTGGCCTGCTGCAGCCACATGGTGGCCAAAAGGTAGTCTTCCTGCTCGTAGATTTCTAGACAGATGTTTTCTTTTCACGGTGTAGGGCTGTTAGCAACGCTCTACAGCACTATTATATGCGGAGATTTCCACGCGGTTTAAAAGTGGATTCGACACCCTGCAAGCATCCATGGCACCAGACTCAGACACCCTGTGGCTGCCGATGACAGAAAGCGCGTCACTCGGCAATCATGCCCCAACAGTAATATAAACCTGCAATAAAAATTCCTTTTTTTTTCCCATCTTAACATTTTTTTTTGCGTATTTTCCAATGCATTTAAAAATAATTTTTTTTTTATTATTTTTTAATGTCATTCATTCATTATAGTTTGTGTTATTAAAGGGATAAGGAAAACATCCTTATTAAAAACTAAATTAAAAAATTAATTCAAACTACAAAGTTTAAAATAAATATAATTAGAACAAATATTTATTTATTAACATAACAAGTATCATAATTCCAATGTAAGAATTTATCTTCAATGAATATCTTGAGCACTACATTTTTTACATTTGTTAGTTCAACAAAATGAAAAAAAAAAAATATACCTTTACGTGAACTAGAATAAAAACAAGTATTGACATTCACAAACACAAATTGAAATCACTTTAAACAAAAGAACAAATGCTAATTTTAATTAAACATTTTTTCAATGATAGAGAAAGTGTGTTTGTTTAACAGTTCGAAAAATTATCCTTGACATTTATTTGTCGAAATAATTTTTTCCTTTTGACCAGTTTGGAGGAAAAAAAAAGTAATCAAAAACTCATCACGAAAAGAGCAACGATTTTGCAAGCTATTAAGATTACAAAGGGAATTTAAATAGGAATAAAGAATCATTAAATTTTCATACTAAATGCATTAATTAATTGTTCGAGCTTTATTTAAAAAGAGGGAGAAGGGCGAAAGATTAAAACATTCGATTCATCCGGCCAACTTAGGGAGTAATTAGTGCTTTAAAAGATGTACTTAATGAGAAAATAACGACGGATTACAATTTTTTATAACTGCACAAATGAATGCAGCAATGCACGAAAAAAAATACACGCCAGAAAAGATGCAGTAAAAAGGAAACTAACGTATTAAAAGCATAAGAAATACGTTGATAAGAGTTTTCATATTTTAGAAAAATAATTTTAATGCATAATTACTGCCTTTTTATGCACCTAATTTAAAATCGATACATAAAATCCTTGTAAATACGTAATTAAAGACGGAGTTTTTTTTTTTTTTTGATGGTAGGGAAAAAAAATAATGAATGTTTTTTTTATTGAGATAAATGTTTTAAGTTGACAAGAGAAAGTTATAAAAAACAATTACTCCTGAAATCGTATCTTTTGAAAGAATTATATTTTTTTCCTCATTTATATTTTTATCTTTTGAACAACTACTTATTTATTCATTCATTTTCATTCTATATATTTAAATCATCATTATGTTATTTCTTCTTCTTTTTATTTTAAAAGTAAAAAGAACAATATTTAAAATAAAAATATTTTTTTGAGGATAACAAATAATGAAATATATTAAAATAAGATAAACCTGGGAAATGAAATAAAAAAATTTAGAAAAAGAATTAAAAGATTTGATTTTTTTTTATTGAGATAAAGAAAAAAAGCAAGGGAAAATAATGAGATATATATTTGAGATATATGAGATATATATATATGAGAGAAATCGTAAAATGATAATTTAAAATCAAACACATGAAATCAAACTTCCGACAAAATCATTCGAAAAAATTATTTAAATCGCACGAAATGATATTTTTAATGTGATGAGAACCTAGATAATTGCACAAGGACGGAAAAGAATCATTTGGTTCTAGTGATTTGATATTATACCAAACAAACTTTTTGGAAAAAGATACCAAATTTTAAAAATGAAAAAATAACATCAAAACGAATTAAAATGTTTTTCACATTTTTCCCCCAAAAAATAATGGTATTTTACAAAATAAATGGATTGGATTTCAATGAAATAATGAAAATTCTTTTTAGCTTCTATGTTTAATCTAAACTGTACGATTTTTTTCAAAACAAAAACAAAACAAAAAAATTAATTTTCTTCTTAAAAAAACCCTTCTAATATTAAGAGCTATAAAATAGAAGGTAAACATTATTATAAAATTTCTAGTAAATGTACTTTTATTTATCGTAAAAAAGGATAATTTAAAATCAACACATGAAAACAAACTTTTGATAAAATTATTCGAAAAATAATTTAAATCGCTTGAAATGATATTTTTAATCTGGTGAGAACCTAAATAATTGCACAAGGATGAAAAAGAATCACTTGGTTGTAAGTGATATGAGTTTATATCAAACAAATTTTTCAAAAATGAAACCAAATATTTAAATGAGAAATAATTTCAAAACGAATTAAATTGTTTTTCACAAAAATAACGGTATTTTACGAAATTAATGGATTGGATTTCAATAAAATAATGAAAATTCTTTCAACATCTTTTTTTAATCTAAATTGCATGATTTTTTTTTTTTTCAAAACAAAACAAACAAAAGTTTAATTTTCTTCTTAAAAAAGCCCCTTTTAACATCAAGAGCTATAAAATAGAAGGTAAAACATTATTATAAAATGTTCCAGCAAATATAATTTTTTTGTTCCCCAATTCAAAATTTTGTAAAAAACGAGAAAATTAAGCAGCTTTTGGAGAAAAACAAATATTACTTTATATGAAATGAAATCCAGTATCCAATTTCAATCCAATAATGAAAATGCTGTTAGCATCTATTTTTAATCTAAACAGTATGATTTAAAAAAAAAAGATTCATTTTCCTCTTAAAAAAAAACTCGTTTAATATTAAGAGCTATAAAATAGAAGGTAAACATTATTATAATATCTTCCAGCAAATATAATTCATTTTTCCCAATTGAACATTTTGTTAAGAAACGAGAAAATTAAGCAGCTTTTAGAGAAAACAATTATTACTTTATACAGAGAAATGAAATCCAGTATCCAGTAGCACTTTAGAAATGCAATGATTGCAAACAATTTAAAAGGCAAATGAAGGAGGAAAATACAAAAAAATACAAAATTCAATCTGATGAGTTGGAATAAAGAGATTTCGACAGTGATGTTATTATCACTTTGAGATAGGAAGCATACGTTTTATGTACTTGAGAAAAGATAATGAATTGGATGAGCAAACAAAACATCAATTCAGAAACGAGTTTATTGCAGTTGGATTACATTTTCTTTGCTATTTATAATAGCGAAGCAAAACTCTGCAAACGTTAAAGAAGGCATATCAGTGTATTCAAGTAGTGCAAATAAACACGAAAATGATTCAAACAATTTCGAATCTATTTGAAAGCTCAAGAATTTATGATTTATACAATTTTCATAAATGAAATGTTATTTCCTTCCTTTTTAGTTAGTTTTCAAATAAACAAGACGATCTTAACACTTTTAAGTCCAAATAAAAGTTCTTTTTATCCATATTTTTGCATTATTTGCAGTTGGAAAAATTGTTGTTAAAGAATAATATGAAAGTTTCTTCCCGGAATAAATCTCTAAATCATTAAATGTATGAAAGTAATATATAATATTTTAATTTTTAAGTCTGCATATTGTTGAAATAAATGGAATTAATAAAATTTTTCCTTGACCTTTCTTTTGAAATTTTAAAATGCTTGGATTTTATTTTCTTTGCTATTTGTAATAGCGAAGCAAATTTCTGCAAACGTTAGAGAAGATATTTTGGAGTATTCAAGTAGTATAAATAAACACGAAAATGATTCAAACGATTTCGAATCATTTTCAAAACTCAAGAATGGAAACACACTTTTGATAAAAATTATTCGAAAAATAATTTAAATCGCGAAATGATATTCTTATTCTGATGAGAGCCTATAAAAATTGTACAAGGACGAAAAATATTATCTTTATTTTGAAAAAAAAATCAATTGGTTCTAGTAATATGATTTTATATCAAACACATTTTTCGAAAAAGAAACCAAATATTTAAAATGAGAAATAACTTCAACGCGAATCAAATTGATTTTCACATTTTTGTACACAAAATAAATAAATAAATAAAACTAAAAAATGGTATTTTTAAAAAATAAGTGGATTGGATTTCAATGAAACAATGAAAATTCTGTTAGACACTATTTTTAATATGAACAGTATGATTTCTTTAAAAAAATTCCTTAAAAAAAAAACTGTTTTAATATTGGCTATAAAATAGAAGGTATACATTATTATATTCTTCTAGCAAATGTTATTTTTCCCCAAATTGAAAATTTTGTAAAAAGAAACGAGAAAATTAAGCAGCGTTTTGGAAAAAACAAATATTACTTTACATGAAATGAAATCCAGTATCCCAATTCTGGAACACATACTTTGCACTTTACAAATGCAATGATTGCGAACAATTTAAAAGGCAAATTAAGAAAGAAAATAAAAACAAAATCTTTAAAAATAAAAAAAAAAGAAAATCTGATGAGTTGCAATAGAGAGATGTCGACATTGATGTTATTATCACTTTGAGATAGGAAGCATATGTTTTATGTACTTGAAAGATAATGAATTGGATGAGCAAACAAGCATCAATTCCTGAAATGACTATATTGCACTTGGATTTTTTATATTCTTTTGCTGTTTATAATAATGAAGCAATATTCTGAAAACGTTAGAGAAGGCATTTAGTGTATTCAAGTATTATAAATAGCATGAAAATGATTCATACGATTTCAAATTTTTCAAAGCTCAAGAATGAAAACAAACTTTTTGATAAAATTATTCGAAAAATTTAAATCGCTCCAAATGATATTCTTAAGCTGATGAGACCCTATATAATTGTACGTGGACGAAAAAAATGTCTTTATTTTGAAAACAAAATCTCTTGGTTCTAGAAATATGAATTTACATCAAATAAATTTTTTTTGAAAAAATATCCAAACATTTAAAATGAGAAAATAACATTAAAACCAATCAGATTTTCTTTCACATTTTTGCATTAAGAAAGAAAAAAAAAAATGGTATTTTTATGAAATAAATTAATTGAATTTCAATGAAATAATGAAAATTCTTTTTGTCTATTTTTTTAATCTACACTGTATGATTTATTCTGCACAAAACAAACAAAAAGCTTAATTTTGTTTTTAAAAACTCTTTTAATATTAAGAGCTATAAAATAGAAGGTAAACATTATTATAATATCTTCTAGAAAATGTTATTTTTTTCCCAATTGTAAATTTTGTAAAGAAACTAGAAAATTAAGCAACTTTTAGGAAAAAAAAAACAAATATTACTTTATATTAAATGAAATCAGTATCAATTTCCTGGTACAAATTCTTTGCACTTTAGAAATGCAATGATTGTGAACAATTTAAAAGGCAAATGAAGAAGTAAAATAAAATATATATATCTTTAAATTAAAAAACAAAATCTGATGAGTTGCAATAAAGAGATTTCGACAGTGATGTTATTATCACTTTGAAATAGGAAGCATACGTTTTATGTACTTGAAAGATAATGAATTCGACGTGCAAACAACACATCGTTTCTGAAACGACTTTATTGCACTTTGATTTTATTTTCTTTGCTATTTATAATAGCGAAGCAAAATTCTGCAAACGTCGGAGAAGGCATTTTAGTGTATTCAAGTAGTATAAATAAACATGAAATGATTCATGCTATTTCGAATCTTTTTCAAAGCTCAAGAATGAAAACAAACTTCTGATAAAATTATTCAAAAAACTAATTTTTAAATTATTCGAAAATGACATATCTGATGAGACCCTATATACTTGTACATGGACCAAAAATATTAACTTTATTTTGAAAAAAAAATCACTAGTAATATTTAGTAATATGAGTTTATATCAAACAAATTTTTTCGAAAAAAAGAAACCAAATATTTAAAATGAGAAATAATTTCCAAACGAATCAAATTGATTTTCACATTTTTGTACACAAAATAAATAAAAAAAAAATTAAATTAAAAATGGTATTTTAAGAAATAAATGTATTGAGTTTCGATGAAATAATGAAAATTCTTTTAACATCTATTTTAATCTAAACTGAATGTTTTTCAAAACAAACAAACAAACAAAATAGATGAATTTTCTTCTTCAAAAAACCCTTTTAATATTAAGAGCTATAAAATAGAAGGTAAAACATTATTATAAAATCTTCTAGCAAATTTAATTTTTTCATCGTAAAATGGTTATTTAAAATCAACACATGAAAAACCAACTTTTGATAAAATTATTCGAAAAAATAATTTAAATCGCAAAAATGATATTTTTAATCTGGTGTGAACCTAGTTTAATTTCACAAGGACGAAAAAGAATCACTTGGTTCTAGTAATATGAGTTTATATCAAACAAACATTTTTGGAAAAAGATACCAAATCTTTAAAACGAAAAATAACTTCAAAACGAAATAGATTGTTTTTCACAAAAATAATGGTATTTTACGAAATAAATGGATTGGATTTCAATGAAATAATGAAAATTCTTTTAACTCTATATTAATCTAAGCTGTAGGATTTTTTTCGAAACAAAACAAACAAATAAAAAAGATTAATTTTCTTCTTAGAAAAACTTTTTTAATATTAAGAGCTATAAAATAAAAAGGTAGACATTATAAAATCTAGCAGCAAATATAATTTTTTTGTCCCCAATTGAAAATTTTGTAAAGAAACGAGAAAATTAAGCACCTTTTGGAGAACACAAACATTACTTTTATATGAAAGGAAATCCCAGTATCAATTTCAATCCAATAAATGAAAATGCTGTTAGCATCTATTTTTAATCTAAACAGTTTGATTTAAAAAAGATTAATTTTCCCTCTCTTAAAAACTGGTTTAATATTAAGAGCTATAAAATAGAAGGTAAACATTATTATAATATCTTCCAGCAAATATAATTCTTTTTTTCCCAATTGAACATTTTGTAAAGAAACGAGAAAATTAAGCAGCTTTTGGAGAAAACAAATATTGCTTTATACGAAATGAAATTCAGTATCCAATTTCGTGAAACAGATTCTTTTGCACTTTAAAATTGCAATGATTGCAAACAATTTAAAAGGAAAATGAAGAAGAAATGTAAAAATAAAAATATCTTTAAATTAAAAAAAAACCTGATGAGTTGCAATAAAGAGATTTCGACAGTGATATTATCACTTTGAAATAGGAATCATACGTTTTATGTACTTGAAACATAATGAATTGATGAACAAACAACACATCAATTTTGAAACGACTTTATTGCACTTTGATTTTATTTTCTTTACTAGTTATAATAGCGAAGCAAAATTCTTGCGAACGTTAGAGCAGACATTTTAGTGTATTCAATTAGTAAAAATAAACATGAAAATGATTCATGCTATTTCGAATCTTTTTCTAAGCTCAAGAATGAAAACAAACTTTTTGATAAAATTATTCGAAAAAATTTAAATCGCTCCAAATGATATTCTTAAGCTGATGAGACCCCTCTATATAATTGTACGTGGACGAAAATATTATCTTTATTTTGAAAACAAAATCACTTGGTTCTAGAAATATGAATTTACATCAAATAAATAAATTACGTACAATAAAATTACAATAAATTTACATCAAATATAAATTTACATCTTCTGATAAAATTATTCGAAAAAAAATTTTTATCGCACGAAATGATATATCTGAGGAGACCCTATCATCTACTTGTAAATGGACTAAAAAGTATTAACTTTATTTTGAAAAAAATCACTTGGTTTCAGAAATATGAGTTTAAATGAAAAAAATTTTTTTCGAAAAGAAAGTATTTAAAATGAGAAATAATTTCAAAACGAATCAAATTGATTTTCACATTTTTTGTACACAAAATAAATTAAAAAATAAAATTAAAAATGGTACTTTAAGAAATAAATGGATTGGATTTTAATGAAATAATGAAAATGCTGTTAGCATCTATTTTTAAAAATAAACTGTATGATTTCTTTAGAAAAAAACAGTTTTAATATTGAGAGCTAGCTATAAAATAGAAGGTAAACATTATTTTAAAACTTCCAGCAAATATAATTTTTTTCCAACTGAAAATTGTGTAAAGAAACGATAAAAATTAAGCAGCTTTTTGGAGAAAACAAATATTACTTTATATGTGAACAATTTAAAATTCAAATGAAGAAGGAAAATAAAAATAAAAATATCTTTAAATTAGAAAAATTTGATGAGTTGCAATAAAGAGATTTCGACAGTGATGTTATTATCATTTTGAAATAGGAAGCATACGTTTTATGTACTTGAAAGATAATGAATTGAATGAGCAAACAACGCATCAATTCCAGAAACGACTTTATTGCACTTGATTTTATTTTCTTTGCTATTTACAATAGCGAAGCAAAAATTCTGCAAACGTTAGAGAAGACATTTTAGTGTATTCAAGTAGTATAAAAATAAACATGGAAATGATTCATACGATTTCGTATCTTTTTCAAAGCTCAACAATTTAACGATTTATACAATTTCCAGAAATGAAATGTTCTTTTTTTTTTAGTTTTCAAATAAACAAGATGATTTTAATACTTTAAAGTCCAAATAAAGTCCTTTTTATCCAGATTTTGCATTATTTCCAGTTGCAGAAATTGTTGCTAGAGAATAATATGAAAATTTTTATTGGTTAAATCTCTAAATCATTAAATGTATGAAAATAAAAGGAAATATATTTTTATCTTAAATATCTTGTTGAAATAAATGGAATTAATAAAATTTATTTTCATTGGCATTTCTATTGAAATTTTAAAATCATTGCAAAAAATTTAGGAAATCACGTAAATTATTTTGCTAATGTCCTAAATTATGTTTTTAATAGTTCTTTTCTAATGTAAAATAATAACATATTTGTGTATATATATCTGTCATAATTGTCCTGATTTGTCATGATCAATTTTGCTGGTTTGTCTTCCGTAGCATTAATGTTTCCTTCAATGTGTTGGTGAGAAAAATATGTCAATGAAAATACATTAATCTGCTCACTAATTATTTTTTTATAAATACACAAGATGATTTTAACACTTTAAAGTTTTTAAATAGTCTTTTTTTATCCCTATTTTGGTTTATTTCCAGTTGCAGAAATTGTTGTTGGAGAATAATATGAAAATTCCTTACTGATTAAACTCTAAATCATTAAATGTATAAAAATAAAATAAAAATATAGTATTTGTATTTTAAGTTTGTATTTTTCTTCTGTTGTAGAAATAAATGGAATTAATAAATTATTTTTTCCCTGACATTTCTATTGAAATTTTAAAATCTTTGGCCAAAAATATAGGAAATCATATATATTCTTTTTTAATTTTATTCTGGTTATGTGTCTCTAAATATCTTTTAATCGTATTATTTTCTATTGTGTAAGTGCACTTTTTTTATTAAGTATTCTTTTTCTTTTTTTATAGTTCTTTTCTTATTACATGTTTGAAAATAAAATTTAATACAATACAATATTTCTATTTTAAATCTGTGCTGTTGAAATAAATGGAATTAATAATTTGATATTTTTAATGAAATTTTTAATAAAATCTTCGGGAAAAATATAGGGAATCATATGAATTCTTTTAGTTTTATCCTGGTTAAGTGTGTATCTAAATATACTTTTGATAGTTCTTTTCTATCACAGAAGATGTATGTATTGTATCTTTTTACAATGTATTTTTGTTGGTCTGTCTTTCATAGTATTATTTAATCTTTCCTTAATACGCCTGGCAAGAAAAATACGTAGAAGAAACGCATTAATCTGTTCACTAAATTTTATTACCAATTGTTTTTTTATCAAAAGATGCACTAATTTTAACGAACTATTTTTAAAATTGAGACGCTCGTATTTATAAACAAGCGAATATTACAAAAATACTCATTCAATGATTCTTCCAATATTCATCCAAGAACATAATAAATTATACAGTGACACAATGCACAAATTTTTAATTTCCTGTAAAATAAATACCCTTTCATAGTTAATCATAATATAATAAGAACAATTTAAGCTAAAGATAATAAAATAAACTGTTCATAAAATAAAACCCAATAACACAGTTTAGGTTTTACATAATAACAACAGTTATTAATCAATTAAAATTAAATATATTTTTTTATATTCAAATCACAAAAGCATTAAGTATTTTTTTGATTATAGAAAAAGTTATGTTATAAAATGATAACTGAAGAACATAATTAAAACGCTTTTAATTGATTTTATTAAATGCCATAATTAACGCTTTATTTATTTATCATTTCATTTTTTTACATTTATCATTTAAAACTGAATAGTATTATTTTTCTACAATTCAAAATCAAAATTCATTAGATAAATTATTTAAGTAATGTAAATGTCCTTATTTGATCAATAAAATAATAAAAATAACAATATAAAGAGGAAAAATGTCTATTGCAAAGAAACACCAATTTCCTTAGTCAGATTCATATTTCTACGATGTCGTTTTTAATTAGTCATTAAATGTTTATCGGTTATAAATTAACGACGAAAACTGAATTAAAAGTTTTCGCAATATGAATGAAAAACATGACAATTGCATTTTTATCAAATACTTAATGACGAATAAGAGAATAAACAGTCATTCGTATAAAGGGGAGAAAAATATCTACAGTAAGGAATGCAAACTTTGGGACCCACCTCAAGCCAGATTCAATTCTACGACGTCGTTTACAATTAGTAATAAGATGTTCATCGGTTGTAAATTAGTGATGAAAACTAAATAAACAGGTTCGCAATATGGATGAAAAAAGATGGCAATTGCACTATTCAAACACTTTGACAAAAGAAAAATATTTCTTTGCAAGAAATACAAATTTAACTACAACCTAATATAAATTACTATTTCGACGACTTCCGAGCAACCAATTCTGCGATGTCATTTCCAATCCATCTAAATGTTTGACGAATGTAAATTAAAGTAGAAAAGCTCAGTTAATAGGTTAATAAAATATTAAAAAGTATAACAGCTGCATTATTTAAAATAATTTAATACTAACAGTAACAACCAGAGGTGGGGATAAACATTTACCGCAAGAAATACAAACTTCCCTATGACTTGCCTCTACGCCTGATTTCAGCTCTACGATGTCGTTTTCACCTTCGTCTCTAAATGTTCTCGCCGTTTTAAAACTAACAGGTTCATAATTTTAATAGGTTAATAAATTATTAAAAAGTATGACAGCTGCATTATTTTAAAATAATTCTAATAATTAACAGTAACAACAAGAGGGGGATAAATATTTACTGCAAGAAATACAAACTTCCCTATGATTTAATTTCCCTACGCCGGATTTCACTTCCACGATGTCGTTTCCAATTGTCTTTAAATGTCCGTCGATTGTAAATGAAAGTAGTGAGATCAGTTAATAATTTCATATTTTAATAGGTTAATAAATTATTAAAAGTATGACAGCTGCATTATTTAAAATAATTTAAGAATTAACAGTAACAACAAGAAGGGGGATAAATATTTATTGCAAGAAATACAAACGTCCTATGACTTATTTCCCTACGCCGGATTTCACTTCTACGATGTCGTTTAATTCGTCTTTAAATGTCCGTCGATTGTAAATGAAAGTAGTGAGATCAGTTAATAATTTCATAATTTTAATAGGTTAATAAATTATTAAAAAGTATGACAGCTGCATTATTTAAAATAATTTAAGAATTAACAGTAACAAACAAGAAGGGGATAAATATTTACTGCAAGAAATACAAACTTCCCTATGACTTAATTTCCCCTACGGATTTCACTCTACGATGTCAATGCTTTCCACTCGTCTTTAAATGTCCGTCGATTGTAAATGAAAGTAGTGAGATCAGTTAATAATTTCATAATTTAATAGGTTAATAAATTATTAAAAGTATGACAGCTGCATTATTTAAAAAATAATTTAATAATTAACAGTAACAACAAGAGGGGGATAAATATTTTACTGCAAGAAATACAAACTTCCCTATGACTTAACCCCCTTACGCCTGATTTCACTTCTACGATGTCGTTTTCAATTCGTCTCTAAATGTTCGTCAGTTTTTAAACTAACAGGTTCATAATTTTAATAGGTTAATAAATTATTAAAAGTATGACAGCTGCATTATTTAAAATAATTTAATAATTAACAGTAACAACAAGAGGGGGATAAATATTTACAGCAAGAAATACAAACTTCCCTATGATTTAATTTTCCCTACGCCGGATTTCACTTCTACGATGTCGTTTCCAATTCGTCTTTAAATGTCCGTCGATTGTAAATGAAAGTAGTGAGATCAGTTAATAATTTCATAATTTTAATAGGTTAATAAATTATTAAAAAAAGTATGACAGCTGCATTATTTAAAACAATTTAAGAATTAACAGTAACAACAAAAAGGGGATAAATATTTATTGCAAGAAATACAAACGTCTATGACTTAATTCCCTACGCCGGATTTCACTTCTACGATGTCGTTTCCAATTCGTCTTTAAATGTCCGTCGATTGTAAATGAAAGTAGTGAGATCAGTTAATAATTTCATAATTTTAATAGGTTAATAAATTATTAAAAGTATGACAGCTGCATTATTTAAAATAATTTAAAGAATTAACAGTAACAACAAGAAGGGGATAAATATTTACTGCAAGAAATACAAACTTCCCTATGACTTAATTTCCTACGCCGGATTTCACTTCTACGATGTCGTTTCCAATTCGTCTTTTTAAATGTCCGTCGATTGTAAATGAAAGTAGTGAGATCAGTTAATACTTTCATAATTTTAATAGGTTAATAAATTATTAAAAAGTATGACAGCTGCATTATTTAAAATAATTTAATAATTAACAGTAACAACCAGAGGGGGGATAAATATTTACTGCAAGAAATACAAACTTCCCTATGACTTAATTTCTACGCCTGATTTCACTTCTACGATGTCGTTTTCAATTCGTCTCTAAATGTTCGTCAGTTTTAAAACTAACAGGTTCATAATTTTAATAGGTTAATAAATTATTAAAAAGTATGACAGCTGCATTATTTAAAATAATTTAATAATTAACAGTAACAACAAGGGGATAAATATTTACTGCAAGAAATACAAACTTCCCTATGATTTAATTTCCCTACGCCGGATTTCACTTCCACGATGTCGTTTCCATTCGTCTTTAAATGTCCGTCGATTGTAAATGAAAGTAGTGAGATCAGTTAATAATTTCATAATTTTAATAGGTTAATAAATTATTAAAAAGTATGACAGCTGCATTATTTAAAATAATTTAAGAATTAACAGTAAACAACAAGAAGGGGATAAATATTTATTGCAAGAAATACAAACTTCCCTATGACTTAATTTCCCTACGCCGGATTTCACTTCTACGATGTCGTTTCCAATTCGTCTTTAAATGTCCGTCGATTGTAAATGAAAGTAGTGAGATCAGTTAATAATTTCATAATTTTAATAGGTTAATAAATTATTAAAAAG
Source organism: Caerostris extrusa (assembly GCA_021605095.1). Taxonomy (NCBI): domain Eukaryota; kingdom Metazoa; phylum Arthropoda; class Arachnida; order Araneae; family Araneidae; genus Caerostris; species Caerostris extrusa. The sequence goes on from BPLR01002935.1 coordinate 19,170, forward strand.
TATGACAGCTGCATTATTTTAAAATAATTTAAGAATTAACAGTAACAACAAGAAGGGGATAAATATTTATTGCAAGAAATACAAACTTCCCTATGACTTAATTTCCCTTACGCCGGATTTCACTTCTACGATGTCGTTTCCAATTCGTCTTTAAATGTCCGTCGATTGTAAATGAAAGTAGTGAGATCAGTTAATAACTTCTCATAATTTTAATAGGTTAATTAATTATTAAAAGTATGACAGCCGTATTATTTAAAATAATTAATAATTAACAGTAACAGAAAAGAAGGAGATAAAATTTAATTGCAAGAAATACAAACTTCCCTATGACTTAATTTCTCTACGCAGGATTTCACTTCTACAATACCGTTTTCATTTCTTTAAATGTTCGTCGGTTTTAAGTTAATAGGGTTAAGTAATTTTAATCGTTTAATAAATTTTTAAAAAGTATGACAGCTGCATTAGTTAAAATAATTTAATAATTGACTTACTAATAATTTAATAATTAATTTATTAATAAACAGCAAGAAATACAAAATAATATAAAATAATTTAATAATTGGCTTATTAATAATTGAATAATTAATTTATTAATTTAATAGTAGCAACGTGAAATACAAACTTTCCTTTGACTTAATTCTCCTAAGTCGGGATTCCAATTCTATGATGTCGTTTTCAATTCGTCTTTAAATGTTCGTCGGTTTTAAATTAACGACGAAAACTCAGTTAATTGGTTCGAAATGCGATGTTATCGTGAAGCGTCAGATGTTATCGATAATGTTAGACATCCGACAAACTGGTTTAATTAATGTCGAAATACGCCATATGAGGAAAACTTCATTTACGTAAATTTCGATCGACCTGAAATAAATGTTTTAAGACCAGTTTGACTTCAAAGGTTCAAAAGCATGTTGTTTCCATCTGTTCCACTGAAAACATGTCACTGTTTAATTAACTTTTCCAAGAATTCTTTGTTAGGTTCCGAGTTTTCAAATAATCGGATGTTGGTTATAGGTATATAGGAAATCGTGATGAAAACTGTTATTTTATGAAACGCATTATTAATTTTTTTTGTTCTATTGGTTAAAGTGCGTTTGAGAAAATTGATTTTTAAATTTTCAAAAATTGTGTTTTGTTAAGTAAAATTGATTTGCTGTAAAAAGGCGAAGTAAAAGTGAAAATATCTGAAAAGTTAATTAAAATACTGGAAAAGTACTGAACTACGTTACAAATTTTAATTTAAACTTTTGTAAAATGGATATATAAGTAATTCAGTTTCATGCTTTTATTCAAGGTATAATAATTTATTTACATGCCTCATCCAATATTTTTCGTATCATTACATAGAAATACATACATATATATATATGGTTATCGCCACAAAGTTATGCCAATCGCCACAATGAGTTCAAAAATTGAACTGAAGATACTTGAAGAAGTAGGAAATGGTATGGTATAGAATATGGGCATCTCGTTAACAGTGTTGACGGAAAATGGCTTCCAAGTCATTCAACAGTTATGACTTTAAAGTCATTTTTTCCGACAAAAAACCGAAACAATCAAACACATTAAACATTATAGTTGATTTAATGTACAAGTCACGCCAAATATGTTGTCATTCCAATTAAAAATATCACGGATAGCCGAATTCACTTTCTTTCTGCCCTTACAGCGCCATCTATAAATAAATTTTTAAAGATGTACCCGTTTCCCCCTTCTTCAGTTATCTTCAGTTCATATTTGAACCCATTCTGACGATTGTTTCTTTTTTTTTACATCATTTTTGCAAGTGGAACTCTTAATATATATATATATATAAGTATAAACACACATATACATATATGTATATATAAGCTGTTCAAAATACTTTAGAATTAAATTGATAATTTATAGCACTATTTCATATTTACATAATAACTACTATAACTTTGAGTTAATTTTTGTACTTGCATAAAATGTAATTTACTTAGAAAACTTCTGCTCAAAGTAAATTACTTAATTTTTTTTTGAAAAATTTTAATAAAAATAAGATGTTAATTTTCTTTATGAAACTACTATTAGATAAACATTTTGAAATATTGCCGAACGTAATTTTCATTAAATGTCGAGATAACTTTTATTAAAAGTATTTAAAATATGTTAATAAATTAACTATTATGTTATTTCATCATTAATTATTATGTTAATATATAATTTATCAATTAACTATTATGTTATTTCTTTAAACCTACCTTTTTTTTTTTGCAAGTTTAATTTTTTAAAAAAAATGTTTATTAAATGCTTTTATGTTAAATATTTTAATTATATTAATGTTTTATTTATTTAATCGAAATATAATAATAAAAGTTTTTTTCAGTACATTTATTAAAATAGTATACATTATTATCAAATAAAAATGTATAAAATATTAAATATAAAGTCCATATATTGTTTTGAGTATTATTCTAATAAGTTAATATAATTAATTTGAATATATTTGAAACTGTAATTAATTTAAAAATAACTATCGAATTTCATAAAGAAAATGACAAAGCAAACTGAATTTATTGAAATTTTAATAATTTTAACACTCAAATTAGAATGAATTACTCTGTTATTTATTTTACTTTTTTTAATTATTAAATTTCAGAACTGAATTTCTGATTTTCTTTTCGACTAAAAAAAACGCTATTTTGTTCTGAATTAAAAGCAACTAAACAAAATATAACTTTTCTACTGGATAATAATATATTTTTTTAAAAATTTCTTAGCATTTAATTAATTTCAAATTCTCAAAAAGATTAATAATTACTTAGAAATTTGATAACATTCAGTTTAATTGAAAATACAAAAAATAACATGCATTTTCTCTAATGATTCAATTTGCTAGATATTTTTAATTAAAATATAGCAGAAAATAATTTGGGAAAACACATCGATCATTTTACATAGCACAATTCCAGGAGTTCATTAGAATTTTTACAAATTTAACATTATTTTGATGCTCAGATATGAAATTAATTACTGTAATGCAAATATATTTCAAGTGTACGCAGCTAAAGCAGAATTCAACAGAATTTAATAAAATTCTAAATATTTATGTATATATATATATATATTACTTTTTTAATTTTTCTTTTTACTTTATCCGAAATATTCCTTTTTTTCGCTGAATTCCTCAAATACTTTTTTCCAGAAATTAATTATCCATTGTTATCGGTAAAACAACTTGTTATTTGTAAAATTGCATTTGATCATTATTTTTATAGTTACTTTTTAGTTATTTGTACATTTATTTATATATTTAGTGCTTAATTATTTGTATGTTTACTGTTTAATTATTTGTATAGTAACTTTTACTTATTCGTATAGTTACTTTTTAATTATTTGATCATTATTTTTATATTATTTGATCATCATTTGTATAGTTACTTTTTTAATTATCTGTATAGGCCCGAGTGGTCGAGTGGCTAGCGCTTTGGAGCTCGGTACCGTAGGTTTCAGGTTTGGTTCGAGTCCCGGCGGTGCCATGGATGTTTGTAGTGGTTCGGAATCCACTTTAAGCCGTAGGTCCCGGTCTCATATGATTGTAGAGCGTCATGAAGCAAAAGTCAGACTTCTACCTACGGGTGCTCCTTCACAACAGAAGTTGCTTCCCTTCCCCTTCAACCATGAGTCCATACGGTTCGTGGGCTTGATCTAGATTAGATATCTACCAAGTGGGATAAGTAACAACAACAACAACGATTTATGTATAGTTACTTTTTACTTATTTGTATAGTTAGTTTTTAATTATTTGATCATTATTTGTATAGTTACTTTTTAATTATTTGATCATTATTTGTATAGTTACTTTTTACTTTTTTACTTATTTGTATAGTTAGTTTTTAATTATTTGTATAAGTACTTTAGTTATTTGATCATTATTTGTATATAAGTACTCTTTAGTTATGTGATCATTATTTGTATAAGTACTCTTTAGTTGTTTGATCATTATTTGTATAGTTACTTTTTTACTTTTTTGTATAGTTACTTTTTACTTATTGTATAGTTAGTTTTTAATTATTTGTATAGTTAGTTTTTAATTATTTGATCATTATTTGTATAGTTACTTTTACTTATTTGTATAGTTAGTTTTTAATTATTTGATAATTATTTGTATAGTTACTTTTTACTTTTACTTATTTGTATAGTTAGTTTTAATTATTTGATCATTATTTGTATAAGTACTTTTTAGTTATTTGATCATTATTTGTATAAGTACTCTTTTAGTTATGTGATCATTATTTGTATAAGTACTCTTTAGTTATTTGATCATTATTTGTATAGTTACTTTTTACTTTTACTTATTTGTATAGTTACTTTTTACTTATTTGTATAGTTAGTTTTTAATTATTTGATCATTATTTGTATAGTTACTTTTAGTTACTTGATAATTATTTGTATAGTTACTTTTTACTTATTTGTATAGTTAGTTTTTATTTATTTGATCATTATTTGTATAGTTACTTTTTAGTTACTTGATAATTATTTTGTATAGTTACTTTTACTTATTTCTATAGTTAGTTTTTAATTATTTGTATAGTTAGTTTTTAATTATTTGTATAATTAGTTTTTAGTTACTTGATAATTATTTGTAAATTTACTTTTTAGTTGTTTGATCATTATTTCTTTAGTTATTTTTTAGTTAATTGCTAATTATTTTAGTTATTTTTTAGTTATTTGATCATTATTTTGTAGTTACTTTGTAGTTAATTGATTATATTTGTATAATCACTTTTAAATTATTTGATCATTATTTGTATAACTACTTTTTAGTTATTTGATCATTATTTGTATAATTACTTTTTTAATTATGTGATTATTATTTCTATAATTATTTTTTGTTATTTGATAATTATTCGTATAGTTACTTTTTTTTAATTATTTGATCATTATTTGTATAATTACTGTTTAGTTATTTGATCATTATTTGTATAATTACTTTTTGGTTATATTACTTATTTGTATTACAGTTGTTTTCCAATGATATGAATTTTGACGATATCATTAACTAAATTGATAGATGCACAGCAGATTCAGCTTGAGACAGGGATCGTACTGCCATTATTTGCATAACGGGTATTTGGTTATATGCATTTTTTTTATTTTTATCTTTACTTGTATAGTTGTTATTTGAATATCTTATGTAAACTCTTTGTTTTCGGATGTAATGAATGCTGAATAGAGGTCATATATAAATACAGTATAGTTACGTTATGTAGTGTTTTATATGTAGCAACTCCCTTTAGCTTTTCTCTCTGGCCGGCAATACTTAAATTTTGCCATTCAATTTAGAACTAAAGGTTGCAACCTTTCTCTGTATTCCTTCGTGACAAATGATGCCAGTTGCTTAACGAAATTTTATGGTTGAGCGTTACTCGTCGGCCTTCAGATAAATTTTTAAGCTCAAAAGATCCTTATGTTGTTGATCAGAGCTGGTAATAATCCAGTAAAAACATCTATAACTCTATAGGCAATCATCACATAATAAATTAACAACTGTATTACGTAATGATTACCGACATAGTTATAGATATGTATAGCCGTATACAGTTTTTTTTAAAATTCGTATTAAAATTAAATTAACATATTTCGTTCGCAAACTTGTAATACAGTACAGTAAACAATACAGAAAAGAACGTGGCATAAGACATCCACATTTGCGAACAAATCTTCTCAGTGGCGCACAGAAAACATTCGTACACAGGGTGTTCGAAAGATACCTTATAGACTGTATAGGGCGAGAATACTGACTTGAAGTACATAAAAGTTGTCTAAGGAATCACACCTCTACGAAGCATAATTTTCAAAAAAAAAAAAAAAAAAAAATGATGTCACATCAGATGAGTGATAGTTGCGTGGTAATGAAATAACTATGGAATTGAAAGCCATCTGTGGGCTCGAGTTATTTGAAACTTTCAACTTTCTTTTGAATAGAGACATTTTTTCCGTTCTTGATTACTAACTGTGGAGTAGTATCACCTAGCTCACTATCCATCCCGTCAAGTCATATCAACCTCAAAGTCATCGGCAGATTGAAAGTAGTGTTGCTCCACGTTCACCAGATCCGACTCCTTTTCGACTTTCTACGGGGATATCTGAAGAAATTGGTACATCGAACACTACTTACATCTAATAAAGATTATTTGCTCTTCTGAATGCTACCTTCATTTTTGCATACACACGACTGTTGAATCATTTAAAGCTAACCACTATATAGTGCATACATGTATATCTCAATATGATTAACGGCGATTCTGATCACCTTCCTTTGCAATTTTTTATTTCCAATGGCAAATGCAAATACAAGTAAAAAAAATAATAACAAGGTAAAAAAAAACAAATATAAAAGAATAAACAACCAGAAAATACAAATATGACCGAAGTCATTGACTTAAGAGTTCTCTCGCACGCCAGTAAAGCGCTGGTTCCGAGTCGCCGCCAAGTACCGCACATCGTTGTAGGTGGTCTCTATTCATTGATTTGCTGAATTATAGTACATAGAAGGCAGGTACAGTTTGAAAAGATTTTAATGCTCCTACCTTTGTAAATACTTGTCATACTTGTTTGTGTTTTCGTTAAAGCCAATTTTCCTGACCGAATGTGACATCATATTTTTTTCTGCTTATTTTTCTCAAAAGAGATGGGTCGATTGCTTGACACTGATTTTAATGTTATTAAGATCAAAAACTGAGGTCCACTGCCAAGAGGAGAACAGCCTGGCTGATCTTTTAAAGAAGGCCAAGGCCCACAGCGGGCTGCCGAGCCAGTTATGATAATGATTTTTCTCAAAAACTACGTCAAAACTAAAAACGTAAACTAAAAAAAAACATGGTCACTTATGGTGAAGTTTAATTCACTACAAGCAAAGATTGTCTTTCTGAATAATAGATGGGATATCGAGACCTTGTATAACAATTAAAGTTCTTCCCCTTTAATCAGAATTTAAAAATAGAAAAAGTATAAATTAGTCTAAAATCAAAGAAAAAAATCTATCAATCGAAATTTTGTTTTCGTCCTTATTTCCGTAATCCAGATCAACAATAAAAAATCGACTAGAAAAGCAAGTAAGTGGAAAATGCAAGGACGAATATGGCGTCGGCGAAAAAACAAATATCGCATAAGCTGTGCCTGCCATACACGATAAAGAAGCAGGAGAACTTTCGTTGCTTTAAGAGGGGTATCTTTCAGATAAAAAAGCGAAAAAAAAGTTTTCGAAGGAAGCCAGAAGAATGGATTATCGATATTTCTAAGTCTCTCTTTCAACTTGTTCAAAGATCCGCTGTTTATTTGAAAGCACTCTGGAATCCATACATGAAAAGCTCTGTAATTGGTTTGTTCTGTAGTTGTTTGAGTTTTGTACAAAGACCAAACAGCATCTTTCAAAAAAATTTATTTCGTTTAGTGGAAAAAAATATGGACTTATATGGACTCCTGTTCTTAAAAAAAAAAAATTGTGGATATGAGCTTATGTTTCACAATTCCAGAAAATAAAAATATTTTTAAGTTTTGCAAATTTTACATGAATGAAAAATATGAGACTTTAAATAACTAGCTTTAAATTAGACAAACTGGCTACATAAAGAATCCTTCTTATACAATAATTCTCAATGCTAAAATTTTTTATTCATTTAATCTGTCGGCATTTATTTTTAAAGAATATAATTATATTAATTTGGAAAATAAATTAAAAACTATTATTATAAGTACTCTATTTAATTTTTTAAATAATAATTTAACTAATGGTGCCTGTAATTTTAAAGCCGGTGTCATCTGATGACATGAAAAAAAGTGTATTTAATTAAAATAATAATTAAAAATGTTTCGCAATTTTTGACTACAAATTTTAATAAGTATCATATTTTAAATCTAAAAGTTATGACTTATACTGCAACACACACACTTTAGGGAAAATTAGGAAAAAAACATGGGTTAATTAACTGATATGACTTCTAGAATAAATATAGTTAAGAAATATTTTAATTATCAACACATTATTATTCTAATTATTATTATTATCTATTACTAACTATTTATTATTATCCTCAAAGTCATTGCTAAGTTTGATATTTTATTTTTAATTGCACTTTCTACATCATCACCAGAGATATCCTTAACTGTGGGTATATATATATATATATATATATATATGTATGTCTGTAAACGTTCTGGGCCTATATATGAGACCTGTAACAGCTTCAACAAGAGGGACACTTTCAAGTTCATGGAAACACTTAATTCTAATTTACAAGCTCTTCCCTCTCACTCTTTCTTTTCTCTCTCTATATATGCACCCTTCACGATGGAACAACTCACGGTACAGTTCATGCGCAATCTCTAGTTGTTTCACTGTAAAGGATACACAGAAATTCGCTAATTTCCTGTGTCTCATTATACAGGATACCAAATATCTTATATCATACAGATTTCAGTGACAGGTTGTTCTCATTAGTACAAAACACTCATTGTATATAATATATAACTATCCCCAATACTACTTGTCTACTGCCAACTTTGTGCGATGGGTTATTATATACTTGTCACATACATTCTCTCCTGGGAATGAAATGCCAAAACTCTTCCTTTTCGAGAGTAAAAAACATGCTACAATATACATTGTATAATACGAATAGCTTTTTTGAAAAGTTATAGAGCATAAAAAAAAGTAGAAGGCCAAATGATATTTAGTACTACATCAGTTTTCGCCAGATTTCTAATTTCGATTTTATTTTATTTGCAGTTATATTTTTTTTCAACAAGTCATGCATATATTTACATTTTTCAAATAAAGTAAATTTTGAAGTTGTGAACAATTGATGATTTGTTAATTGTATTGCACAATCCCATAATGGTTTCTATTTAAATGAACTTTTTGAAATTAACCATTGTACATTATTATAAATCTTTAATATATATATATATATATATATATATATATATGCTAGGAACTGTAACAATAGATATGTTTATTTGTTGATCGTGCTACAAACGTATTTTCCCTATTAAAAAAATACCATAGGATACTGAAAAACTGTATTGAACTTCTTAAATCTTCAAGTTTACATGCTTAATGCACTTAGAATAAGAGCTCTTGAGGAATTAATTCAATTTGTATTACTCAAGATGAAAGAAGTCTTGTTATCTGATATATATATATATATATATATATATATATATATATATATATATATATATATATATATTAATTGCGCAATAGGCTCCAAGGTCGTCTGTCTATTAGCAGATTTAGACAGGAAATGGTTACTTTTCTTTACGCGGTAGAGTTGTCTATCCTACGCCCAACGCTGTACTGTCATATTAGAGCGGGACCTACGGTTTAAAATGGATTCCGAACCACTATACAAACATCGATGACATCACCGGATTCAAAATCTATGGCACTGAGGGCCAGTCACTCAGACATCATGGTCTATATATATGCATAATAAAATTAGCTGTGTAATAGAAATAGTTTTTATGCATCGTTATAGTACAGAAAGTTTGCATTTATACTTTTTTTTCACAAGTTATACACATACTTACATTTGCTTTTTAAATTTGTGAGCAATTGATGATTTGGTAATTTTAATGTAATAATCACACAATGATTTCCATTTAAATGAACTTTTTGAGAATTAACCATTATACATTCCTATAAATCTTTTTAATATATGTATACTGTACTGTAACTGTAACAATAGATATGTTTAAATAACTATGTTTATTTGTAGATCGTGCCACAAACGTATTTTCCCATATTAAAAAAACTATAGATATTGAAACTGTATTGAACTTCTTAAATCTTCAAGTTTATATGTTTGATGCACTTAGAACAAGAACTCTTGAGTGAATTAATTCAATTCGTAATACTCGAAGATGAAAGAAGCTTTGTTATCTGAGAAGATTTTGTAAGCCCTTAATTAAAACATAATCCCTGACTTCAAACGTTGCAAGGATTCTCAGAACGATACTGAGAATTTATTCGATGTTCGAGGAATTGTTATTCGAATTTTTGTCTTTTTTTTTATTATCACTCATGATTTGAACACTTAACAACATTTCCACCTCGGACGAAAAGGTGCAAGTCGAAAAATTTCAATTCTTCAGGATAAGATAAAATGAAATATTTTATCATTAAGAGAAAAATGCTGTCCAACACGATTTCAAAAGTCAGTTAATTAACTTATTTAATAATATTTTTTAAATTTATTCGACAAAAAAGCTCTTTGAATTTATAGAATAAAAAGCAACTTAAGAGTTTCATGATTTGATTCACTTTTCTTGCAAATGACTTACTGTATTTAATGTTGATACATATTCGCAAGAAGATTAGGGTTTCGCTTTGGATTCTTAAAGAACAGTTAGTTTTCGATGCATATTAATTAACTTTAAGAACATTCGCTAGATCAAAGAATACACTTTTTTACGTTAAATGTATAAGATTATCTTTTTAAATATTATTTTCATTCAAGTTTGCACACAGTAAATTTGAAAATGTCGCAGAATAGTGAAATAAAATAAGAATAAATTTTAAATCCTGAAATATTTTCAAGTCACAAGAATTGTATATTCTGATACAAGTAACAAGAAATATTTTCATTCTAACTAGTAAGTTATAAAGGGGAATTATTTTACTTTCTATTTGTTCAACTACTAGGAAAATATTGAGTTAAAATATAGTTAGTTATTCAACTAACATTCAATTTAACTATTTTTGATAGTTAGAAATTGAAATAAGCTCGCTATGCCTATTTCGAATTGAAAAGATTATCACTTCGATTTTCATCTTCACTGAAACAGGGTATTTATTTTTCTATTTAATTAGCTTACTATTTGAATAAACTCACTTCAGTTCACAACTAATTCATAAATTTTGAATAAAAATATTTAAGAAATATTTTGAATTAATTTCTTACAATGTATTTCTTGTATTATTTTTTTTATTTTAATTAAATAATCTTTTAATTAAAATTATAATTTGTGCTTAATATTTGTACCATAGTTTTTGCCAAAAAGATTTCTGGAAAATAATTTGCAAATATTTTAATTCATCCATTTATTACCGAAAATTTTAAATGCGTTGTCATGGTAACACGATTATGATGATTAATGATTTTAGGATTTCCAATACTTGTTTTTAACTTTATTTCATCTAATGGTACTTATTCTGAATTAAAATTAGACTGGATGTATAAATGAGTAAAACGATTCAAAGACTAAGTATTATAGCAAAAGTCTGCTGTCTTAATGGAAGAAAAGGAGACTTTTTATGAGCGAATGATGAATCATGATCTCTAAAATGATTCCCTTGCGTGTTGAGAAAGTCATCAAGTCTTTGATAGTCGCTACATTGCATTTAAATGTAGAACAGATAAGAACATCCCAAAAGAACAGAACATTTCAAATTCAATACGTACTTGAATTCTGTTCCCATCCACTATCTGAAATAAAGCTTCACCGAGACCAAATGAATATTAAGATGTAATTGACATTGGAAAATGTCAGCGATTTGTTAACATTTTCCCGATATATTTAGAAGATGGCTTTTAAGAATTTCTGTGATTTGAAATTTTACGAATATTTTGCTACACAATAGGCACGGGAGTCTAAAAGGCTGCTAGATGATTTTGAGCATTGCAGTTGTTAATTAATTAATGAAAAAAATATGCAAAATATTTGCCTTTTTTTTTTGATCCAGGTAATTCGTAATATTATTTAAAATTGTTTGCTGTATCTTTAGGGAAATTGAAGATGTTGTTTAATTTGGGTACAATCTTTTAATATGGTTTGTCTTTAATAAGACCATTTTTAATATCTTTTGCTTTTAATATGACCCAATGTGTGGTCTAAAATTGCCATCTCCGTACCATGCAAACATAACAACCAAAAAAGCAATTTCTTGAAACTTAAAACTGTGTAAAGATATTATTTTGCTTTAATTGCAACTTATACAACACGTATGTAGGTTCTACATTACTCACAAAGATGATTTGTTTTTACACAATAATATTTGGTTCATCCCATTTGACATTAAACTTTAGGAATGCCATTTAATGAGTTCATCCCTGATTTTAGAAGTCTTTCAGATGCTGAGTTTTTATCTTATGAACTCAAGTAAGAGTTTTCAGTTCCGTTTGCTTGAGGTTTCAAATCGATTTCCCAGTTCGGAAAACTATCACGTTTACTACAAACCACATTACTTCCCATGTCAGAAAAGCACATTCTATGTGAGTTATATTCTGTGTGAACACATTCGCTTTTAATTATAAAAATCTGCTACTACTGCTACTACACACACCACATCACATCACTGTGCCTAGAGCTCAGTTGCCTCTTTACAGTTTGTGAATAATGTGGGTGAGAAGTCTGATTGGGCTGTGTGACGCTCTATGGTCAGTGGATTCCGAACTGCTACAAACATCCATTGCAACGCCGGTACTCGAACACGAATCCTGTGATACCGAGTGCCAGAGCTCTAGCCACATGACCATTCAGGCCCTAAGCTATCATCTTAACCAGCAAGTGTTCTTGTACCTGTGTGCATGGTGTAGAGAGGCTAATATACTGTGGTACCTCTGAAATAACTCCCCCTTTTCCACTTCCATCTTCGCCAAATGGATGGATGTCGAAGATTTTGCAGAGAAGTACTACCTTAAAAAAGCGTAAACACTGACACTGACAGGATAATTGGGTAGTTCCAAATTTTCCAGCTACATTTGTGAAACATCCTGAGCTGAAGCAAAGTTTTTTCAAGTTAAGCAAAGAAGCAAAAGCACACATTTTTAATAAACGCCAAATCTGGGAAACTTCAACCATATTCAAATAGAAAAAGGGAAAGATAAAATAAATTTGATAAATTTCCATGTATGTATTTGATAAACTGCTTTTCCATTTATGTATTTTAGTATTTAGTAGTGTTTAAATTTTTGTCGAGGATATTGTTTTCATTGGGAGAACTAAAACGGACTGTTTCGTGGCATTTGTCTCGCTTGGGAATGCTGCAAGGAAGATAGGCCCTAAAGAAAGAAAATAATTTTATGATTTAGAATAAATAGCTATACTTTTGAAACGGTGAAACAATAGAAACATTTCGACACAAAGATCTCAAGCTGCAATGACAAAAAAATTGAAATAAAAAATAGGATTTTCTTGGCTAATAGATGTTTTATGACTTAAGAAACCAATTTGAACCAAAATTAATCACCTTAAAAACAAAAGTCTACACAAAACTTTTATAAGGCCAATTGCCTTTTACAGAAGGGAATGTTGGACACTTAACAAAGCAGAAGAAGATCTGCTATCAATACTTGAAAGATATTTGTTCCAATACAACAAGTGGAGAATTCCTCACAATCTTGAAATATACAGAAAATATGGGTATTTTAGCGAAATTGATGCTGTGAGGCATTTTGTATTAGGGGCAATTGGCGATCTATTTCCAGCCAAGAATATAACTTTTCGAGAATTAAGGAAATAAGGCAAAGAAGAAGACCACCCAATGAATGGATTGAGGATGTCGAAACGGATTTAAAATTAATCGATGGAGGCTACGGCCCAAGAGAGTGTCAGATAGAAGAAACTTGAAGAGACAACTTTGTCCTGTAACATGCTGTAGTACTCAAGAAGAAGTGTTCAAATTATTTTATACAAAACGTCGATCTATAATATGATAATACCATTAGGAATTTTTTATGCGTATGGATAAATTAGTTTCCCTTTATTTTTTGAAAAAATTCGTTTCGTATACGTTCTGTCCGGTATAAGTTCGAAGATCTTACATTTAGTATTATTGATGTTATTTATTTGCATGATGTCTGTATAGCCTTGATCCCGTATTAAACTTCCAAATTATGAAAAAAAAATCTTACAAGAAATAGAAAATAAAGTAATTTTATTTATTCAAAGTACTCTGAAAATTAACTTTCTTTCTGGGATCAAATTTTCAAAGTTCAAAAAGCAGAGGAAACTCCATTTTATTACCTTATTTGAAAACTATCATTGTCTTTTAATTTATTCCAAACAAAGAATTCTGTTATCTCATACGCAAAAGTCTCAACTTCCATAATTAGGTTTACTTCAAACATGACGGAAGATCCTCCCAACCTCAAGAATGCGAAGACTCATCACTGAGAGAAGGAACAATCTTACCAAAAAGTTTAATTCGAAAAGTTTGCCCTTCCGACGTAATAAAACGTGGAACTGTGGAACATACATTATTTTTGATTTCATTTCCAGAAACAGACGAATAAAAAAAAAAGAACACCATAAATAAAATCTCGGGAATGAAAAAGAAAAAAATCTTAAAAAATTCCCAGAAACCAAAACGAGGTTTTCTTATGCCATCATTTTCGAATAATGTTAACTTCGCGTGATCGAAATAATCTATTTCAGCAATAGCCGCCATTTTCTTCTACAAGTGAAGTAATAAAATTAAAAAAAAAGAAAAAAAAGAATTGTGGTGAAAAAAATGTCAGACAAAGAAATGAAAGAAATTTGGCATTTGAAAAAATAAGTAAGATTTTCTTCATTTCTGAACGAAGTTAACCTAACAAATAACTTGGAAATCCGGAAAAAAAGAAAGGCAGATTTCCGGATCCATTAAATTAGAATCTCGCGTGATATCAAAATTGTTAGCCGTGGGGAAATTCAAAGATAAATATATAATGTTTAAATAAAAAAAAAACATAAGGAAAATGGTTCTTGACTCTAATTGAAGCAAAGTTAAATTTTTTTTCCTTTTCGCCGTTTTTTTTGCAATTCCGAAATGTTTGTGGAATTCGTGCTGAAATCCTCTTAAAGGTAAAACAGGAACTTTTCGCCAGATATTTATGGCCAGATATTTTTTTCTTTAGTTTGAATGTAACAATTGCATGATTTCTTGATTGCGTGATCAATAATGTAAAAATGTACATTATCAGAAATTAACATGCGGATGTGCGTTGCTTCCCTGGGAGTACTTTCTCAAAAATTGCATTGGGGCAATGTGGATACAATTTGTATAAAAATTATTGTATATATATGCGCTAACTTTCGGAAACAGTGGGTAAATAAGTTTTCTAAAAAATTAATTTAATTGCAAGTTTTACTGTAATTGAAATCATTGAATGCTTTTAGAAATATACGTGAGGCATTTTGTTTTAGAGGCCACGTGCTTAGATATGACGATGCACTTTCACCCAAGAAGATAACTCTTTAGAGAATTAAGGAAAAAAAGGCAAGAAGAAGACCACCCACTAAATGAGGATGTTGAAAAGGATCTACAGTTAGTTCGAGTTAATCGATGGGAGTTATTGCGCATGATACGGTCAGATGGAGGAAACTTCAGAGACAACCTTGACCTGTAACAGGCTGTAATGCTGAAGAAGAAAAAAGGAGTGTTTAAATTATTTCATACGAACCCATCGATATATACTATGACGATACCAATAGGAATTATTTATAGGTAGATCAATTAGTTTACCTTTATGAGAAAAATTCGTTTGGTATACGTTCGGTCTGATATAAGTCCAAAGACCTAAAAAACGATTATGACTTATGTGCCACTCTATATACACTCATGTTCATAAATTAAGAATACTCAAGTTCAAGGAAAGAAAGAGACAGAAGCAAAACAAATTTGACTTATTTGTAAAGTCTATTTATTAAACAAAAGGTAAAAGAGCAAAAAGATGCTATATGTTTGACATAATTGATAAAAATTGCGATTTTTACTCCTGGAGCAAATTTCAAAACAGAACCCATTTACAAAAAACAGTATAACATGGTTATTATGATGGATTAATACGGAGTACGTCTCCCGGACGATGCAATACAGGCCTTACAACGCCTAGGCATGATGAGTATCAAATTATCAATCTGATCTTGGGGAACATTACACCACTCATCAAGCAATGCCCTCCGAAGTTCCGGTTGACAGGTGGGAGGGGGTTCACGGGCTGCAATTCGTCGGCCAAGCATATCCCACACATGCTCTATTGGATTCAAGTCCGGTGAGTATGCTGGCCACTCCATACGGGTGATATCCTCCAATTGAAGGCATTCGTCTACAATGTTTGCACGGTGAGGACGGGCGTTGTCATCCATAAACAGAAATTCAGCACCCATGGCGCCCCGAAACAAACGTACATGTTGTTCCAGAATGACATCCCGATAGATGTGGCCTGTCATCGTTACACTCTGAACCTGCAGGTTAGTTCTAGAACCAAGAATAATTCCTCCCCAAACGAGCCATCCTGCACCACCGTAACGGTGTCGTTCAATGGTGTTCTCTTGGTGGTAACGGGTACCTGGCGCTCTCCATATGAATCAGACTGCAAACTAAACCTGGACTCGTAGGAAAACATCACACCAGACCACTGTTGCGGTGTCCACAATGCATGCTTTCTACACCAGGTTAATCGCAGGCGACAGTGAGTTGCAGTAAGAGGAACACATCTGACAGGCCTACGAGCATATAGACCAATGTGCCCTAAGCGTCTGTACACGGTCTGCCTTGAAACTGTCGTACCGGTAGTTGAAGAGAGCTGACGAGACAGGTCTGATGCTGTGCTCCGTCTGTTTCTTTTGGTAGTAGCTGATAAATACCGGTCCCTCATTCGGCGTTGTAACTCGGAAGAGACCTGTGCTGTAACATCTACTTACATTACCATCATCTTGGAATCGTTGCCAAAGCCTGGAGATGACACTCTGGTCGATTCAAGTTCCCGGATACTTCCAGCTGGGTACGTCCACATTCCAGTCGTCCGATAATTCTACCACGTAAAAAAATCATCCAAATGGTTCCTTTGTGCCATAACAATGCGGTTATTTGAAAGGCTTTTAAAAGCGCTTGTGAACAATTTTACTTCTTTGCCACCATTCCTTATATACCCCTCTCTTACACTCGTCATTGTGACGTACTATCCGCGCCATCTGGTGGTTTCCTGTAATTTGCATATTCTTCTTCAAGATGTGTGTGACAATTCTACAGGTGAAATTTTTATTTTAGAGTTCAATTTCTGTGTGATTCTAAATTATTCTTAATTTATGGACATGTTACTTTTAAAAGTAAGTATGTGACGAACATTTAGTATTAGTGATGCCATTTAATTGCATGGTGTCTGTATAACATTGTTCCAAACTTCAAAAGTATGAAATAAGCTTGGTAGAAATAGTAAATATAGTAATTTTATTCATTCAAAACAGACTGAAAATTAACTTTATTTCTTGGATCAAATTTTCAAGTCCAAAACAGACGAAACTCTATTTTTTTTGTACCATATTAATTTGAAAACTATCCTTGTCTTTTAATTTTCTCCAAACAAACAATTCTGTTACCTCATACGCAAAAATTCTCATCTTCCATAATTAGGTTTACTTCAAACGACGGAAGATCCCTCTCAACCCTCAAGAACGTGAAGACTCATCACTGAGAGAAGGAACAATGTTACCAAAAATTTAATTTCAAAAAGTTTGCCCTTCTGGCGTAATAAAACGTAATTTAAGAAATCCTGGCTTAAAAATATTCCGTTTTTGATTTTGTGGCAGCTTCCTGCCAACTGTGTTGAACATACATTATTTGCTTCTCTGTCTCCCTTTGATTTCATTTCCAGAAACAGAGGAAGAAAAAATAAAAAAATGAACACCATAAATAAAATCTCTGGATGAAAAAGAAAAGCCTTCAAAAATTCCCAGAAAACAAAACGAGGCTTTCTTATGCCTTCATTTTCAAATAATGTTAAGTTCGCGTGTTCTTGCAGCAATAGTCGCCATTTTCTTCTACAAGTGAAGTAATAAAATTTAAAAAAAAAAGGAAGAAAGAATTGAGGGAAAAAAAGTCATACAAAGAAATGAAAGAAATTTGGCATTTGAAAAATAAGGAAGATTTTCTTCATTTCTGAACGAAGTTAACCCACAAATAACTTGGAAATCCGAAAAAAAAAAAAAGAGATTTTTCGGATCCGTTAAATTAGAATCTCGCGTGAGATCAAAATTGTTAGCCGTGGGGAAATTCAAAGATAAATATATAATGTTTAAATAAAAGTGAAACATGAGGAAAATGGTTCTTGACTCTAATTGAAGCAAAGTTCAATTTTTCTTTTTTCTTTCTTTTGCCTTTTCTTGCAATTCCGTAAATGTTTGTTTAGTGCGTGCTGAAATCCTCTTAAAGGTAAAGCAGGAACATTTCGCTTTTATATTCATGGACAGATAGTTTTTTTTCTTTCTACCGTTTGAATGTAACAATTGAATAATTTAATGCTTGCGTGCTCAATAATTTAAAAATGTACATTATCCGAAAAATTAACAGGCGGATGTGCGTTGCTTCCTTGGGAGTGCTTTCTTGAAATTGCATTGGTGCATTGGGGACACAATTTGTATAGAGATTATTGTATCACAAACTACTGTGTCCAAAAGTAAGACCAATTTTCAATTTAAAGTTTCCGGGATTTATGGAATTTCATTTTTTTTACTTTTTGAGGAATTGAGAATATGGTCAGGAAGAGACCACCCTTTAGCTGGATTGATAATGCCAAAAAGGATATAAAGATAAATGGAGTTAATCGACGGAGGCTCTTGCTCCAGATAGGGCTAGATGGAGGAAACTTGAAAATACAACCTTGGCCTGTAACTGGTTGTAGTACTCAAGAAAAGAATAAAAAGTGTTTAAATTTTTTTATACGAACTCATCGATATATAATATGACAATACTGATAGGAGTTATTTAAAGATACATCAATTAGCTTTCCTTTATTTATTACGAGGAAAATTCGTTTGATATATGTCCGTACTTACTGAAACGAATTAAAAGATCTGCAACGATGTACCACTGTATGTACTTTAAAAATTAGGATGTGACTAAGATTTAGTATTATTATTATTATTTAATTGCATTTTGTCTGTATAACATGGTTCCCATATTAAACTCCCAAAGTATTAAATAAATCTTTCTAGAAATAGGAAATAAAGTAATTTCATTTATTCAAAGTAGGCTGAAAATTCACTTTCTTTCTTGGTTCAAATTTCCAAGTTCAAAAACAGAAGAAACTCAATTTTTTACCATATTCTATTTTTGTATTTTTGTAACTATTTTTGTCTTTTAATTTATTCTAAAAGGAATAAATCCTCTCCACCCTCAAGAATGTGAAGACCAATCACTGAGAGAAGGAACAATGTTACCAAAAAGTTTAATTTCAAAAAAGTTTGCCCGTCTGGCGTAATAAAACGTAATTTTAGAAATCCTGGCTGAAAATATTCCGGTTTTATATTTTGTGGCAGCTTCCTGGCAACTGTGTTGAACATACATTATTTTCTTCTTTCTCCTTTGATTTCATTTCCAGAAGCAGTGGTTGAACAAAAAAAAAAAAAAAAGGAACACCATAAATAAAAATCTCGGGAATGAAGAAAGAAAAGTCTTTAAAAATTCCCAGAAACCACAAAACGAGGTTTTGTTATGCCTTCATTTTCAAATAATGTTAAGTTCGCGTGTTCTTGCAGCAATAGTCGCCATTTTCTGCTACAAGTGAAGTAATAAAATTTAAAAAAAAAGGAAGAAAGAATTGAGGGGAAAAAAAAAGTCAGACAAAGAAATGAAAGAAATTTGGCATTTGAAAAATAAGGAAGATTTTCTTCGTTTCTGCACGAATTAACCTAACAAATAACTTGGAAATTCGGGGAAAAAAAAGGAGATTTTCGAATCCGTTAAATTAGAATCTTGCGTGAGATCAAAATTGTTAGCCGTGGGGAAATTCAAAGATAAATATATAATGTTTAAATAAAAATGAAACACGAGGAAAATGGTTCTTGACTCTATTTTAACCAAAGTTCAATTTTTTTTCCTTTTCACCTTTTTTTTTTTGCAATTACGGAAATGTTTGTGGAATTCGTGCTGAAATCCTCTTAAAGGTAAAACAGGAACTTTTCGTTTTTTATATTCATGGACAGATAGTTTTTTTTTTTTATTCGAATGTAACAATTGTATGATTTCTTGCTTGCGTGCTCAATAATGTAAGAATGTACATTATCAGAAATTAACATGTGGATGTGCACTGCTTCCCTGGGAGTATTTTCTCAAAATTGCATTGGGGCAATGGGGACGCATTTTGTATAGAAATTATTGTATCATAAACAAATGCGTTCAAAAAGTAAGACTAATTTTCAATTTAAAATTCCCGGATTTCATGGAATTTCAATTTTTTTTTTCTTTCTTGAGGATTTGAGAATAAGGTGAAGAGGAGACCAGCAACTAGATGGATTGATTATGTCAAAAAGAATCTAAAATTAATTTGAGTTAATCGATGGAGGCTATTGCGTCGGATAGGGTCAGATGGGGGATACTTGAAGGCTCGTAACAAACTGAAGTGCTCAAGAAGTGCTTACAGTATTTTATACTAACTCATTGATATATAATAACACAATACCAATAAGAATTATTTATGGGTACCGATCAATTAATTTTCTTTTTTTTTTTGAGAAAATTCGTTTGGCTTATGTTCTGACTGGTATAAGTCCAAAGATCTGAAACGAATTAAAGTAGTGCATCCATGTACCGCTGTAAGTACTTTTAAAAGTGAATATGTGACTAGCATTTGGTATTAGTGATATTATTTAATTGCATGTTTTCTTTATAGCATGTTTCCCGTATTAAAATCCCAAAGTATGGAAAAAATCTTACAAGAAATACGAAATAAAGTAATTTTATTTATTCAAAGGCTGAAAATTCACTTTCTTTCTTTGTTCAAATTTCCAAGCTCAAAAACAGAGGAAACCCATTTTGTTACCTTATTCGAAAACTATCCTTGTCTTTTAATTTATTCCAACCAAAGAATTATGCAACCTCATATACAAAAGTCTCAGCTTCCATAATTAGGCTTACTTCAAACAAGAATGCAGATCCTCTCCACCCTCAAGAATGTGAAGACTCATCACTGAGAGAGGAACAATGTTTTCCAAAAAGTTTAATTCAAAAACTTTTGCCCTTCCGACGTAATAAAACGTAATTTAAGAAATCCTGGCTGAAAATATTCCGGTTTTTGATTTTGTGGCGGCTTCCACGCAACTGTGTAGAACAAACATTATTTTCTTCTCTCTCATTTGATTTCATTTCCAGAAACAGAGGATGTAAAAAAAAAATGAGCACCATAAATAAAATCTCGAGAATGAAAAAGGAAAATCATAAAAATTCCCACAAACCACAAAAGGAGGTTTTCTTATGCCTTCATTTTCGAATAGTTAAGTTCGCGCGTTTGTCTTCTTGCAGCAATAGTCGCCATTTTCTTCTACAAGTGAAGTAATAAAATTAAAAAAAAAAAAAAAAAAAAAAAAAGGAATTGAGGAGGAGAAAAAGTCAGATGAAAGAAATGAAAGAAATTTGGCATTTGAAAAATAAGGAAGATTTTTTTCATTCATTCTGAACGAAGTTAACCTAACAAATAACTTTGAAATCCGGAAAAAAAGGAGATTTTCGGATCCGTTAAATTAGAATCTCGCGTGAGATCAAAATTGTTAGCCGTGGGGGAAATTCAAAGATAAATATATAATGTTTAAATAAAAGGGAAACATGAGGAAAATGGTTTTTGACTCTATTTGAATCAAAGTTAAATTTTTTTACCTTTTCGCCTTTTTTTGCAATTCCGGAAATGTTTGTAGAATTCGTGCTGAAATCCCATTAAAGGTAAAACAGGAACTTTTCGCTTTTTATATTCATGGATAGATTTTTTTTATCTTTAGTTTGAATGTAACAAATGCATGATTTCTTGCTTGCGTGCTCCATAATGTAAAAATGTGCAATATCAGAAATTAACATGCGGATGTGCACTGCTTCCCTGGGAGTATTTTCTCGAAATTGCATTGGGGCAATGGGGACACAATTTGTATAGAAATTATTGTATCGTATATTCCTCAAGCATTAACTTTCGAAAACATTGAATAAGCTTTTCAAAGAAAAAAAATTAAAATTGTAAGCTTTACTGTAATTGAAATTGTTGATAATCTTTGCAAAATTAAATATCTGTTCATAAGAGGGACTATAAACGAACATCTCATGAGAGTTTTTAGAAGACTTGCAGAATACTGTTTTGACATAAATTAAGTTCTACGTTATACTAAACAAACCACATAAACATAGGTACTTTATATTTAATTTTTAATGTTTGCACAAATGAAACTTTAATTGCTTATAAATTGCTATTTTAATGCTTGGTCAGGTGTTTAAATTATATTATACGAACAATATATAATATGACAATACCAATAGGAATTATTTATGGGTACATCAATTAGTTTCCCTTTATTTATTTTGAGAAAAATTTGTTTGGTATATGTCCAAAGACCTGAAACGAATGAAAGATGTGTAATGATGTGCCATTCTATATTCTTTAAAAGGAAATATGTGATTAACATTTACTATTAGAGATGTTATTTAATTGCATGATGTCTGTATGGTATTGTTCCCATATTAAACTCACAGAGTATAAAATAAATATTTCTAGAAATAGTATATACAGAAACTTTATTAATTCAAAGCAGGCTGAAAATTCACTTTCTTTCTTGATTCAAATTTACAACTTCAAAAACAGAGGAAACTTCATTTTGTTACCTTATTTGAAAACTATCCCTGTCTTTTAATTTATTCCAAACAAAGAATTCTGCAACCTCATATACAAAAGTCTCAGCTTCCATAATTAGGTTTACTTCAAACACGACGGAAGATCCTCTCCACCCTCAAGAATGTGAAGACTCATCACTGAGAGAGGAACAATGTTACCAAAAAGTTTAATTCAAAAGTTGGCCCTTCCGACGTAATATAAAAGTAATTTAAGAAATCCTGGCAGAAAATTTTCCGGTTTTTGATTTTGTGGCAGCTTCCAGGCAACTGTGTAAAACATACATTATTTTCTTCTCTCTCCTTTGATTTCATTTCCAGAAACAGAGGATGTAAAAAAAAAAAAAAAAATGAACACCATAAATAAAAACTCGGGAACGGAAAAGAAAAATCTTACAAATTCAAGAAACCACAAAACGAGGTTTCCTTATACCTTCATTTTCGAATAATGTTAACTTCGCGTGTTTGGCTTCTTTCAGCAATGGTCGCCAATTTCTTCTATAAGTGAAGTAATAAAATTAAAAAAAAAAAAAAAAAAAGAATTGAGGAGGAGAAAAAAAGTCAGATAAAAGAAATGAAAGAAATTTGGCATTTGAAAAATAAGGAAAATTTTTTTCATTCATTCTGAACGAAGTTAACCTAACAAATAATTTGGAAATCCTGAAAAAAAGGAGATTTTCGGATCCGTTAAATTAGAATCTCGCGTGAGATCAAAATTGTTAGCCGTGGGGAAATTCAAAGATAAATATATAATGTTTAAATAAAAGTGAAACATGAGGAAAATAGTTTTTTTTGACTCTAATTGAAGCAAAGTTCAATTTTTTTTTCTTTCTTTTTTACTTTTTGCCTTTTCTTGCAATCCCGGAAATGTTTGTTTAGTGCGTGCTGAAATAGTCTTAAAGGTAAAAACAGGAACTTTTCGCTTTTTTATATTCACGGACAGATATCTTTTACTTTAATCTGAATGTAACAATTGCATGATTTCTTGCTTGCGTGCTCAATAATGTAAAAATGTACATTATCAGAAATTAACATGCGGATGTGCGCTGGTTCCATGGGAATATTTCTTCAAAATTACATTGGGGTAATGAGGATTCAATTTGTATGCAAATTGTATCGTATATTCTTCATGCGTTAACTTTTGGAAACAGTTAATAAGCTTTTCTAAAAAATGAATTTATTTGTAAGTTTTACTGTAACTGAAATCGTTGACAATTTTTACAAAATTAAATTGCTATCCATATGAGAGACTATAAACCAGCATCTCATGAGAGTTTTAGAAGATTTTTAGAATACTGTTTTGGAATAAATTAAGTTCTATGCTACATTTAACAAACCACACAAATATTAGTACTTTATATTTCATTTTTTGGGCTTGTACAAAGAGAACTTATAATATTGGTGAGGTTATTTTGAATTATATGAATCAAAATAATGTTCAAAATAACTCCTGTTCAGTACCTAGTGATAGTGCAGGATTGCAAAGGTGCGCAACAATAGATAAATAATTCAACTTGTTTGCACTCTTGAAACTGAGCATGAGCCTATATTTCTTTTCCAAAATTGATCTGAAAATGTTATATTAATAAATTCTTTATGCCAGTAGTTTATCAACACAATTAAGTTACATGTGATGTTTCGGATGTGATTTGAACATAAAAATGGCTTATATTCATTTATCAAGGACTTCAAAACATTTCATACCTTCTTTCACAGGGACATGCACATAATTCTTACGGTAACCTTATCATATTTAACATAAGCAAGACAAGTTTTATCTTGGCATCAACAGCAAATAAATATCAATGCCATAAGCTTTGGGTTTCTATTGAGCGTGGAAGGCAAAAAATAAAAACAACAGTCTCTTAGTGAAACCCATTCCAAAATATTTAACTCTACAGCACCCTGCTTTTACTTCGAAACGTTCTGGTCGAAAAGTTTCTGTCCCAATTCATTAACCGTTGATCAGTAAACCAATAATCAAACCCAGTAACCCTTTCAAGAAATGGCTAATTTTACCTATATGGTTTTAGAAGTTACTAGCTAAATAAACAAATTTTTAGCCATTCATTTTTTGGCTAGATGTAGCAACTTTCCTTTAAATTTGATATATACAAATTATTCATAAAACATGTATAAATATTACGTTTATTTTTTTCCTAGTTATATAGAATAGTATCCTTACATTGCTTTCTTCTGATTTTGTTTAGTATGCAAGATTCATTTGAACTGTGCACTTAATAGTATTGCTGTCAGTAAAAATTTATTCTTTATTCTAAAATATATAAAAATGCTCAAAACAGGACAAGATTATACTGTTTTGTTTATTTGTGATGATTATATCGTACATTTTTTCTTAACAACTGTCATTAAATTAATAATATTCTATATATGGCCAGTGGTTAAAAAATGGTTTCTATTAGCTATGAAATTTATTTTCTAATACTAAAAAAAAAAAAAAAAATTTATTAGATGCACTGAATTCTTATTTAGTTAAAATTTTAAGATTGTCATAAACATATCCGAATATTCTAAGCAATAAGTTAAGTGACGATAAAATATATTTGGTACAGCTAAAAATAGCAAATAAGTTAAATTCTTCGATTATGAAATGTTTGGGATTCGTCTGACTTTGTGAAAACGAAGTAAATTGCATATTTTATGTAGTAAATATAGAAATTATTGCAAGGTATTTTGCAGATGCTGCAATAATTGTTACCTCGTAGTTATACATATGTTGCAATAATTTTGTGCAACATGGAGTTTATTCCATTTTTCGCATGGGGAAAGAAGATCAGTGTAATCAGTACAATTAAACTTTTTTAAGAACATCAAACTCCGACAGAAAAGTCCCAGTGATATTTTTTTGTCATTATTTCTGTGGCATTATCGAGTGGCATGGTGACATTATTTCAGTTTATTTGCAAGAAATTACTCTGCTACAATTTTTACTATCAATTATATATTTTACACTGACCTTTGACAGCGTTGAGCTTTGCTGCCCACCATTTGCTTGGCGACGAAAGCAGCCATTTTGGCGACTTGACAGAAAAAGTGGACTGTTGGCGAGAGCGTAGACTAGAAAATAGCAAAAACTGGGGCAGGAACAAGGTTCGGCCGGCCTACACTTTGGTGTCTAGAGCTGCAAAGAGGAAACAAACACACTCAAACATCATTATTTTAAACAATACAAGCAGCATGACATATTTTAAATATGATATAACAAAATAGCAATTCATATCTAAACATGCACATTCGATAACATGGCTAGTGATAATGTGCCTCGTTAGTGTATCAACTTGATCTTTGATTTCAGTCTTTACTTTTGTCACTGTACCTGTTGCTACAATGAACCTTAAAACTCTCCATATTATTTCGATGTACATGGAATATAAGGGGATGAGAGCAGAAGTTAAAGGCCTCCGTTAAGAATGTACATCAATGAATCTAAGTAAATTTAACAATGTGTATAAGTATAATATGTACAGTAGTGTTTCTGCAAGAGAATGTATTACTTGTGACATTTTTTACGACTGTTCCTTAAAAAAATCACTACCAGATTTTAATCTTATGTTAAAATAACACAATTTGCAGTTACTAATATGGGATACAATCTGGTTTTCTTAATACCATTACATATAAAACTATATACTATACGATATATCGATATGTGATATTTGTAACATGGGACTGCAAGTTGCATGGAAATGGAAAAGAACTCTGAGGTTTATCTAGTCTAGGATCATCCAATTTTTATGACTGTCGGAACTTTCAGAATTCAGAACCCTTTCATTTTATACATAATTATAATAGGACGGAGGACATTTTCTTAGAGGTCATTTTAAGGAAATTATCAATATCTTCATAGAATGTGAAGAAATTTCAGAGATACACAAATGCAGTAAGCCTCCCGTTAACGAAGTAAACTGTTAATGTGCATGTCAATCAGCTGTTTTAAATGGTACTAGTTAACCTCTAGCAACTAAATTAAAAAGCTTTTCATAATAGACGATGTTAAAAGCACTGAATTGCATGAGATGTTTGAGAAAAACTACAACAACCAAATGATATTTTCGCTTAACTTCAATTAAAATTGAGTTCCAATTTATTTATGCTTAACTTTTGTTTAATTACAGTTGATATCTTTTTAATAAACAAATAAAAACATATTTTCTCTAGAATACCATTCTCCATGGAGCTTTTCGTATTTAAATAATTCACCCTTCTCTTTAAACACGTGAGTAAACATCCAATCAAATACCTCCTCCTACACCACCAGAAATTTCAGGAAATCTTCCATGTGAAGGAGGAACCTCCTCCCAACCCTTTCCAAATCGCGTACAATATTTGTCCCACAAAACCAATTATTTGCCTTACCGACAAAATAATACAACCCCCAAGACAACTGCTAACTGCAACTTTGACTCACCTGCGTGTTCAATTTCGATACACCTGGAGCCGAAAATGACGTGATGTATTTATTCAAACCTCCAACCCTCCCTCCACTTTCACCACCCGCATATCTCTGGCATCAAATAATTGGAAAAATTCCCTTATTGCGTTCCTCTGAGAAAGGGGTGTCGCGGAACACTTCGCGAAGATGGGGTGGTGTTCGGAATCGAGAATTAGAATTGGTTCTTGGTTTAAGTCTTTGAGGTACCGATGCCATGCAAATGAGGGAAAGGGGAAAACCGATACCGAGTGAATCTCCAGGATTTTGAAATACAAAGTAAATATTTGCTGACTGATATATTCGAAAGAAATCCTTTTACGGTGAATACTAAGTGCGTTTTCAGCTTTAAGAGAATGCAACAAGTTTGTTTGAATAATGGGTTTATTTGGTTTTAATATGTGCCTTTATGCTTTTATGAGAAAAAAAGAAATTTACAAATAAAATATTTAATGGATGCAGTCAAG
>BPLR01002936.1:0-37151 GCA_021605095.1 Caerostris extrusa
CTGATTGCTACAAGAAAAAAATAATTTCATACAAGGAAAAACAAAAATTATAATAGTGAAAAAAAAAAAAAGCTTTTCTCAAACACTAAATGAAGTGAAGTCAGTTCAGTAAGAATGGAAAGCACTAGATAATTTGTTCCCTGAGGTGAATGCTTAAAAGCATATTTCCTCCATTACTATAATAAATGCTAATATAATAAGCCTAATTTAACACACTTTATTAATAGGGATATTAATATAGGTAGCATATTAAATAGAGCATTCTGGGGTGGGACATTTTTGTAAATACTCCCTGATTTTCTTTTGAATTAAATTTAAGTGAATAAAACAACTGAATTGCATCAATTCGCAATAGAGTTTAAATATCGTTGATATCATTAAAAATTATTCCTTGCTTTAAAATGTCTCTAGTAAAATAAAATGAAGGCTGACTGAAGGTTATATTGTCTTTTACGAAGAAACTCTTTACGAAGAGATTTTAAAAAATTTTATTTGATTATTAATAACGATGTTAATATTTCTACATGTAAAATAAGTGACATACCTAACAAAATGGAAAGAACCGTAAAAGTTTACATTTGACTAGAAAAAGAAAAAAAAGAATACTGAACAAAGGTACATGCAACTCTTTTTATATCTAAAATCGTAATCTATATTTATAAAAATCCAATTCCCCAAAAAAATTTCACATCTTTAAATGTCTCTGCATATACTTTAAACAAAATTATAAAAACTAGATTTATTGTGTTCAATTATCAACAATTGATGAGGTTTGAATACATTTATATATAACTGGAATAGAAAAAAAAATTGATTTACTACTGAAAAAAAAGAGAAAGAAGACCTAAAATATTGGTTCAGAGGAAATAAGCAAAATTTTGGTAAAGGTTATTACTGAATTCTCTACAAAAAAAGAAAAACTCAAAATGACTAAAAGTAGAAAAGAAATGCCAAAATAAACTAGGGATTACTATCAGAAACATATGCTTTTAACACTTATTCTTCAAAGAAGGTATTCCATCACTTTACCAAAACAATCTGAACTGTTCTATCAGGATAAGTTACCAGTAATACCCCAAGCTTCTCCTCTATATTTGGAAAAAATTAAAAATGAAAGCGCAATTAAGGTTATTCCATTTAAATGCATCCAAGTCCCTAGATGCGTCTATTTGTACTATTGTGCATCTAGAATTTTAAAACAAGGTGTCCAAAGAAGACCTTCCAAAACAATAGAGGGAATCTGGCAATTTGTTATGGAGGAGTGGAACAAAATCATATTTTAAGAAAATTCTATTTTAGAAAAGTTTTCCAGATTCATTTTACAAAAATTCTTTTTTATTTTGGAAATCAAAATGTAATATGATAGTTCAACTAAAAGACTCTCAGACGAACATTTTTTGGAAAAAAGTTCTCATTTTTGTTTATAAATATAGTTTTTCAAAAACATTACAAAAAATGTGTCACCATACTTTTTGTAATTACGGAAATTTAATTTGGTAATAAGTAAATTATTCTATTTTTAATCATTAAAACGATGAATGTATTAGCTTTGTATTATTTTTTTATTTAGTTTGGTTATACGTTTTAAAAATAGTTAGTCAGATTTGATTTTAGTTAAAAAAATAATAAGTTATACATGGATAAATAAACTTTCAATTTTTAAGTAAATATAAAAAAAATGACATTCAAGAATGCAATTAAAAAAAAAAAAAAACACGTAAATTTCATATTTCAATTCGCCTTTATCATCAAGATCTTCTTAATTAATCCATGAAGCTAGAAATAACATTTTCTAAAAAGATAAAGTAGCCAAGTTAATGTTATTGAATCATTTTAGACTTAAATTTTTTTAATAATTTTCAACATTGAATAAGTTTATTTGCTACTTTCTTAAGTTATTGGCAGGGTAAATTGAATTGCTAAATAAAAATATTCTAAAAATTCAATTTGGATATTTTAGTTAAAACGTTTTAAAAATTCAGCGATGCATTTTTCTTTTTAAATATATACATTATAGACTTAAACAGTTTATTACAAGAGTTCTTCTAATTCACTGCCATCTATTTGCCTTTCGTGTATCATTCTGCATTAAAGAAAAAGAAAATCCTTATTCGCTTTAGTAACTATGGTTAATTAAAAATGCTATCATCTTACATTTAAGCCACACTGAGTTGGTTGCCTTGTCATTTCATGCTTAGATATTATCCTGCCAGTAAAAAAAAAAATATTATAAAAAATGATTATCACATTTTTATGAAATAGAAAATGTCCTTTTTCGAAATGCAGCGTACAAAGTAATATTTGATGTTATAATTACCTCCAAATTGAAAAAAAATTTCAAAATTTTCAAAATGCTAAAAAATATTTTTGATTTGTAATATTTATAACATAATACTCTTCCTGATATGTTGCAACAAAAATGCAAGATTTAATAATATTTTTATAATACATTTTCAAATAATTTTATCATTATTTCTTTTAGACACTTTATTTTCATCGTATTTATTCAATTCCTTCTATCAGCACATTCTCCCTATATGTATCTTGTTCAAATTTTCAATCGTTCATAAAATACTTTTTATTCATCCACTCAAGTTCAAATACATTTTTTTCTGAACTTGTAGTGGATGACGCTGGATGTTAATACAGTTTTTCCAAATATTAATTCAGTAATTAAATTTAATTAATTAATTAAATTTTTTTAAATTTAAGTTTCATATATCTACCAATAGATGGCGCCAGATAAGCTTAAAAAAATGAATGAAAACTATTTATAACGGACTTTTTGCAATATAGTGAAAAAAAGTAAGAATTGACTTTAAAATTTTTGTTTTTTTTACTTTTGTTTCAACTGATTATGAATAAGGGAAATTTATAAATGAGAGTAATTTATTTAATATTTATAGCAGAAGATATTGTGCTTGTTTTTGTTTAAATTATGCTAGCGTTACTATTTCTGATTGTAGTTTTTTTTCTAACACTAGAGGACAGCACCAAACTCTGGATTCTGAAAAAGCGAACTTGTATTCACTGCGAATTTGAATTGTTTAAAATTATTAATGCAAATGATTTGGTATGTTTATTTTAATTTTTAATAAAAATAAGTACCACTGAAATGTATAATCAACTGTTTAGAAGAAATGATGAATATTATATGAACAAAAACATTTCTATGAAAGCAATCTTTTAAATAAAAATAAATTAAAGTATTTTAATCTTTTAAATTAAAAGTATTTTAAAAAGTTATCTTTTTTTTTTTTTTAACAAGAATTTTTAACATTAAAAAAAATAAGAAACAGTTGAACCATTTTTAACTAAAGATTTCAAATATTTCTTTTATAAATCGTGGTTTTAGGAAAATTATTTTGAGTGAAATGTAATTTAAATATAAGAATTATTGTGTGCGTATATTCCACTACTGCATCATAGTCCAAACAATTCAAATATAAATTTTTCAAAGTTAAATCTTGATTCATCTCGAAGTTTTAAATATCATTAAAATTTAAACGACATTTTTTACACATATTGCTATTATAAGTAAATTACCTGATTTATGATGAATTAAATTTACATAAAGACTCATAAGAGAATAAACAATCATATTAATAAAAAATAAGCATGCAGCATGAGACGCTAGTTAGTGAATATCTCTTTGAAACTTAATAAAATGTGTTGCTATAAGTTAGCATCTAATATAAATAAAAATTTGTTTGTTTGCAATGTTTGATTTTGAGATATTTGAGTAACCAGTATTTGGTTCTAATTGATCAAGTTAGCATAACATGTGTTTCAATAATATCATAAATAATTAAAATTGGGATATTTTAAGATTAGTTTAACATTTCTGATTGAAAGAAAAGTGTTTATTCTTAAGAGTATATTTATTAAAGGATTTATTCTTAATTATAAATATTTCATAAAAATAAAAGTGATTTTTAAACTGAAATCCTATGAGTTTACAGATGTCATACATACATAAAATATGGCATATAATGTTTAGTATTGAAAACTAACAATGCACTATTTCAGAATGCCATTGAAAGGTGGAATGAACAGGGATGGTAACACTAATTAAAAAGGATTTTTTTAAGAAAACGTATGAAATATATTGTCCTTTCTGTTTTTGAAAGATGCATTATAATATTTTTAATAGATACTTTATCGTTATATTAGATATATTAACTCAAAAAATAGTTGATATGTTTTAAAGTATATAACAATTTAAAATATTTTAAGTTAAATATGTCTTTGTTTACACTGAAAACAATTCTGACAGGTGTGTTTTTTTGGATAGTTTTTTTTATCGCGTGATTTATAAGGGGTATTTATAAATTTTGATTTGATCTTTTAAGAAAAGTTTTATCTGTAAGTTATTTAATTGTATAAATAAAAAGAAATTTGTTTAAATATTTAATTTCTATAAAGTTTAATTATTTGCTAGCATTGTTTCGGTTTTTAATCAATGCTTTCTTTTTTTCTAAATTCAAGATTATGAAAAGAATCTCAATGAAAAGCTAACAAAAAGCTAAAAATCATAAATCATAGCATAGCATTATTTAACAATCTCCCTTTATGCACTGAAAAAATGAAGAGTCGAAATCAAATAAATAAAAGCTTAGCATCATGAGTACGAAAATATAAGTTAAAAATTTTTGAAAACACTTCGAAGAAAAGAATTCCTCTTAATAATTTCTCAATATCTATAAACAAATCCATAAAAAAAAATTTCTCAATATCTATAACAAATCCAAAAAAAATTATACATTTTGCTAAAATTTTCTTCACAAACTGTTATAAATTCAATTTGTGATTGTCGTAACAAGAATTTCTTTCAGCCAAAAATGTAAAAAAATTTTTATCAAAATACTGATAAAAATTGTAGCTGTGGTCTCAAATAACAAATATTTCTCATTTGTATTTATTCTTTTAACATACTTGACAAATCATTTTTTTATCATTAACAAAAATATCATGAGTAAACTCATTATGATATAATAAAAAGATTTGAAGATTAAAATTTTTAGAAAAATGTTCATTTATTAACCGAATTACAAATTAGAGTATTTGAAGTTAATTCTTAAATAAATGGTAATTAAGTATTTTTAATAAACGATGAATGAACGAATAAACTCATTTCATCCTCAGCTGGAATTCAAATAATTAGCATCATAAAAATTAAGACCACATTCTCAGAATCTCCGGTAAAAGTATTCATTGGTGAGTGTCTGAAAGCAATAAATTTGAAGCTAAATTAAATAATCCTTTTAATTCCTATTGCTACGAATGCGAAATCTGTCAACTAGTAACAAGATTGTTTTAGCTGATTTATTTTCTCTGGATTATTTAACGTATTTTCTAAATCTACCACGAATTCAGTAAATGTAACACCATCATATTTTATCAATGAAATCTCGAGAATAGTGACAAATCTTCTTTAATTGAACAATCAATCAAATAAAGTTTAATATTGGCTTGAAACGAAACTACTGTTTCAATTACATTTCCTGTTTGGAATTTCACATATATTTTTACTTTTAGATATAGCATTTGCACTGAAGTGATTTAATGATATGCGTGCTTGTACATATGAAAGCTGTTATGAGTGTATTTAATATTACTGTCTAAACAGTTATAATGAATGATTTCAGCTTATAACGTGCAGTATAGGTTTGGTGGCCTTATTGTTATGGATATTAATGCAACCATATTTATATTTAGGAATATCTGTTTACAAAATAGGATACAGTTCAAGTTCTAGATAATTTTTCTTAATTATAATACTATATTTTTAAGCATTCAAAACTTTTGCATTTACTTAAAGTAATTTGTAAATTATTATTTATAAATAAATTAGTCAATTTGTAATAATCCAATAACTGAACAAAATTTTATCAAAAACTTTATTATAAATTTCATGATTGATCCTTCAGTTATTGAAAAGCATTATTATTTTGTATTAAAATCCATTTTTCTTGCTGTACTAGGGAAATAAAAAATACTCAACGTATTTATGAACTGTTCATCACAGATATGATCATAGATAACGGTCACGAATTGTCCATCACAGATATGAATGCAAGTTATTTATGTTATGAATGCAGAAATTTAATGCAAGTTATGACTAGGATGTATTCAGGTGCGACAGCCGATCTACCTTCCCGTGGTGCACCCTGGTAACGTCCTAGGTGGCTAAAAGATCTACTATTATTGGCATGCAGTGAATGCTTCAAGAGTGATCACCTTCGTGTAGGCTGTGTGTTAGTATGGAATGCGGGCAGCCTGTCCCAATCTAAGAAAGTGAAATTCGACATTCCTTTGCCAGCTACGATGCTGAGAGTTGCTGTGGGCTATGAGTGTTTGGCAAGCCATTTATACCACATTGGCATTTTTGATAGACCAAATTGCCGGCTCTGTGGGAAAGACAAAATCATGGACAGACACCATATAGCAGGATGTCCGGATTTGCGTGCGGACTCCGAGGTGAAAAGATATTGGAGTGCTAGAACTTTGCTGATTAGACATTGACTTTTTTTCTCTTATGGTTTTCTTTTTCTTGTCTGTGTTTTACACTGTTTTAATATCGTAAGAGTTTGTCATTTTCTCTTGCCATTGGAAATAAAAATGACTAGGATGTTAACTGGCTAAGGACGCACTTCTCAATAATTATCAGAAAAATCGTGTTTGAAAATTTGTAACGCTTTTATACTATTAAAGCATTGCTTAAGATATATCGGTGAAAGCTGTGTTCCTTAAGCATTTTATTTATTACCCATAAAATATATGGGTATTGTTTTGGGAGAGGGGGTCAGCAATGTCCTAGACCATTTTAATGTTTCTTATCTGTGCATTGTTATTATTTTTTAATTTTTTTTTTTTTTTTTTTTTTTTTTTTTTTTGCGGGCTGTTCTTATCAGTTTATTTAATTTTTTTTTCACCCGCTTTTCATAAAATAGTTTGGAATTCCACAGTTTTTATTATTTATTGTTTTCTTTTCAGTTTGGATTGATAACTGATGAAAATAATTTCTTGCCTGATTATGTTTATTGATATTTTTTTCTTTCTTTATTTAAGATTGTTGTTATGCGTTTTGTTCTTACATTAAATTCTAAATTTTATAGGTAACATATATATCTACCCAGCCGATTAATTTTTATTTCTTGTTTATTTTTTCGCTTTTATTTCTTATTTTCACTTATTATAAACATGTATTAGTATGTATTTTTAACTAAAACCACAATTTATATATTATTACTATGAATATCAATCTGGCTAAGCAAAACATTTTGTGTTTATAATACTTCACAATCAGATGTTTAAATACGATCCTGTATACTAACACTGATCATAAAAACGTCACATAAAAACTTTTAAAAATACAAAAAATTTAAAGTATTTAAGTTTGCTTTAAAGCTGTTATCATTTATTGTAACAGAAATTAGCAATTTTTATAAATTGTTTCATCAGAATTCTCTCCGCTATTATCCGATCCCTTTTAATATCGAAAGATGATGTATCTTGATGTAAAGGCTCTGGTCTTTTATAAATAGTAGTTTCATTACCAATTCGCGCTAAATTTTTTTCTGGCTATTCAGTTAGTGATTAAAATTTGCAAATTTTTTGTTCAATTTTTAAATCCAGACTTCGACTCCTGTTGAAATATAACGACTCATTCAAAATTTAAAATATTATGAGGAAATGACTTTTCAATTCATTGAAATATTCAAAATGTTTTTCTAATTACATTTGTCATTAAAATTTTTCTTTCAATTCATTATTACTTGCATTTACATTAAATCCTTAAATTGTGGGAAATATGTTCCTCAAAATATAAATATCGCGTATAAAGTTTGCAAGCTTCCTAACTATATATATTTAACTTTACATCCAATTAAAATCTATTTTTAGGACTATATTTCAATTCATTAATTACTAAGTATACTGAACTTTGTGATAATTAAAGGGTTTGAATAAATTTAATATTTTAAACATAAAAATAGACCAATTTATGTAATTCTCCATTTTCAACAATTCCTTAACCTAACAATGATCAGTGCTTAATTTTTCCAATGCTATTTTAAAGAAATTTGATCCGAAAATGTCGTAGAAACTAGAAGAAAAGTGGATCGGGAAATTAATATTTTCAACATAAAAAAAATTAAAAGATCATTAATTGAGCAATAATTAATTTTATTTAAAGAGATGCAGTCGTCGAAGATGAAAAAAAAAATGAAGGGAATAAAAATTATTATTATAATTATTATTCTTAAAGTCATTATCTTAATTATTTTCTTAGAAAAATCAACTTCAGATATCTAAAAATAAGTTTCAAGACTCTGATTGCTTCACTAATTAAAGTAAAAATTAAAAATTTAAAAAATTTATTTATATCCTTTATGCAGACCATATTTATATTTAAACCATATCGATGAATTTGTTTTTAGTTGAAAGGATACTACTATAAACCTCTATATGTTTCAAATGGTTGACATTTTTGATTATGCTTATTTTAAATGACATTTGAAATCATCGACTTATGATGACGTTGAAGCATAATAATGCCCAACTCAAGAATTGCTAATGTTTAAAAGTTTAAGAGATATACTACTATGCCCAAAAAGTAAGACCAATTATTATTTTTTTCAAGAACTGTTTATTTATTCTTCCAAATTTATTTCATCGCCTTCAAAGTAATCCTCTCCGGACACAATGCACTTATGCCAACTTTTTTCCAAACCTCAATGCATGCTAAAAGTCATCGGCAGGGATGGCTTTTAAAGCGCTTTTTAACTCGGTCTTTTGAGTTTAGGGAATAGCCAGAAGTCTCACGGTGTGAATACGGTGGTTGTGGAACGATATGGGTTTCATTTTTGGCGAAAAAGTCACGAAGAATCAATGCAGTGTGAGCCCAAAACGGAATTGACCGATCCTTTTGAAATTCCAACATCATCAGCAAGGTCTCTAATTGTATATCGACGGTTTGCAAGCACCAAATCTTTAATTGTTTGGACGTGAACTTCGTCGGTTGAAGTCGACCACAGGGCTCTTCGTCTTCAACGCATTCTCTAGCTTCTTTGAACTGTTCTTTGAATTTTGAACTCTGGCACTTTTAAACATTTATTTGCGATATAGGAATGCTCACTTCTGCAACATTCTATAAGTTTCTGCAAACAAAATTGAATGCAAATTCTTTGCTCAATTAATTCAGACATTTCAAAAATGGCTTGAATCAATTTTAGCGTCTCACAAAGCCAAGCGCAATTCAAACACTAATGAATATTTTGATGTCAAATTTCCCACAGATGTCATGGACAGTGCCAGCAACCTAAAAAGAAAAAAATTAAAATTACATAAGCTCCGGGAATTTTAAATTGAAAATTGGTCTTACTTTTTGGATACAGTAGTATTCCGTTTAACTGAATAACATCTATTAATAAACTATTTAATTAAACTTCTAATGAATTTTCATTTATTTTGTTCTGAACTACAAAGGCTAGAGTAACAGAGAAATAATACAATAGTGTTTAAAAGTTTATTTATGCTGCACGAATTCATTCACAAATGAATTCGTCACTGTTTGAGAAAACTTTTTTATTTTCATTAATTTCCTTTTTATCATTACATTTCGAAATTGATTTTATTGACTTCTACTTCAGAAATCCTTATAAATATCTCTAACAAATATTTCCTAATGAAAAATCATTTTTTTAAATCATAGAAACTCCAGGAATGTTTAGTTAGTAAATTTCTGAGGTACAAATATCATATTGCCAGAATAGTACATCTAAACTTTTATTTATGCTGACCTTTCATCAAAAGTCAAAGAAAATAAAAAAGGTTACGAAAAAACATGAAGGAATGTTGTAATGAATGATCTATAATATAATATTTCAGATATTTCGAAAAGTATATATTGTTACATGAAACATTTCAGATCAATATTGGGAAAAACTCACTTAAAAAAATGACGCAAGTTCTCTTAAAATAAATTATTTCAACAATCTTTACAAGGATTCTTTTACAAACAGTAAGCAAGGCAGGAAAAAATTAACAATAGTTAAAAAATACGATAAAACTAAACAATGAACTTAATAACCTCCCTCAGTTAGAAATACTGATGTATGGTAGCTTTTAATTCAATTTATAAAACCAGCAAACTAGAAATAGAGGGCTAACAACATTTCCAGTCTTTTCTATGCCTTGCTTATAAATTGTGCTTCTTAAACTCATTTTTTGTAGTATCTGAGTTTGTTTTAAAGTTTTGTAGTTTTGAAGTATCTGAATGTTAAACTAAACACGATAAAAATTTTATAAAAAATATTATATAATAAGTTTAGTAGAATTTTATTTATACAAAAATTTTCCATCTTTCTCTTAATATATATATGTATATTATATTTATCAGAAATTCTTTCAACTTAAGGATTCTTTCGAGGCTATTAAAATATACGCAGGTGACTTTTAATAAACTTACAACTTTTAACTGAAATAACTCTTGAGTCATTGCAGATAACATTACAAACATTTTTTTTTTTTTTGTTGAAAAGGAAGTGAAAAGGCAATTTAATGAAGTTATCAAAGTGATACACTTCAGAGATGATACAATAGCGTAACATAGCCATAAAGCTATCAGTTACAAATTCAAAAGCTTCTTTTTAATGCTTGCAAATGCGCCAGTTATGTATCTATTGAGGCTAATAAGATCTGTCGGATTCTTCTTGTAAATCAAATGTTTCGTATGACCCCAAATATAGAAATTACATGCATTCACATCTGGTGAATAAGGGGGCCAATTCAATGCACCAGGATAACTGTTTGGATATTGATAAACGTTAACTCGGGTTCCAAACTCACTGTTAATGGTGTCAAACACACTGCGTGTTCTATGAGATGGGGCTCCGTCCTGCATAAACCAATATTAACCTGTGTTATACTCAGATTACGAATTTGAGGAAAAACGACTCAGTATTAGCTCTTATCTTATCTTCAGTATACCATATAAATACAAATATTTAACAATAAAAATACGATTTTCGATTGAATATGACACTTTTGGAGACATTTTCAAAATGTCTTGGAACTGAGATGAAACAAATTCCTTTTATGCCCTCACTTACGACACGCATTTCGAGCGCCATCTAGTGATACTGTGAGAAGTGATTTCAGTAAAATTTATAGGCTAATTAAAAATCTCCCTATAAAAACAGAATAAGTAATTTTCTTATATAACAATATATCTGTTCTTTATTTCTTTGAATTTGTCTAAACCTGTGCCCCCTTACCTATGAGTAACAGCAATTTTTCTATATTTTTTTAAATGTTTTAATGATTTTGTTTCTCTATACTTTCGCGTTCGGATATATGTACCGAGTTTCATAACTGCTCATATTGTATAGTAATTACATCTACATGTATTATGTCTACAATCATTTCATGTATTAGAATTACATAAAAATTACTTATTTTTAAATTTAATTATTTAAATTTTCCATTTACTTATTATATTTTAATTACTTATTTAATTTTAAATCAATTATTTTTTTTACATTCGTTCAATAAGTACAATCATATTTTGTTAAAATAACATACTTTGTTGTTCTTTTCTGTATAAATAAAAATAGTTTTTAAAATTATGTAGCATGGCATTGCTCATCCATAACTTATTACCCACACATTCTTGGAATTCATCGTTACACATAACCCATCGAAATTTGACATTATATTTTGTAATAATCGTCCTATATTCGAAATAATATCTCTGAAGACTTTGGGTTGAAATTAAAAATCTCATCTTTCTAAGTACATTAAAATAATGAACAAATATATAAATACAATTGGTAAACTTTCCATATTTTAACTGTTGCATTTATTTATGTAAATATTTAACTATAAAATTTCTATATCAATTTCTAGAACATTTCTCGAAATATTCATTCATTCTTTTTAAAGCAATTGTTACATTCATAATTATTTCGATTTTTAATGTTTGAAAGCAATTTAAGAATGTCGTAAAAATAAATTTCTGTATTAAAAAAACAATACATCTTAACAAGTTGATTATGTTATGGCTAAACATATATGGTTTTACGACGCATATTGAGATTTATTCAATTTATGAAAAAGTAATTAATTATTTAAACCTTTAAATATCCACAATTTGGTTCTAATGTATTCATTAGCAACTTTAATTAAATTAAAAAATTTATTTTGCCCTAAACTATGAAATTCAAAAAATTGACTAAATATAAATTACAAATGGTAGCAAATATGAATGACAAATAATAAATTACAAATATGAATTTTAACACTTTGATAAAAATTCATAAATATTAAATTTTAACACTGAAAACAAAAATAATAAATTAATTCCATTTTTAATACAACATGATTTTGAATGGAGAACTTTTTAACAAACCTATGAAATTGCTAATTATTCTTATATTATACAATTTTAACATATTTCTCTACATTTTTATTAAGCAGATTAAATATCATTCATTTACATTAATTAATAACAACAATATTTATTGCAAGTCATAGGTATTACTATAAAGATCTTTGAGATTTATTGCAAATCACAGAAGGTTATATTTAAAAGAACTTTTAAATTCATTAAATTTAATGCATTTTCGAAAGTGTTGAATTAAGAGATTAAGAGATTTAACTTTAAAGCTGAGCAAAGCCTTAGAAATTTGGTTTTAAATTTAAATTAACTACATGGAATTCAGTCTCTTAATCTTTCATAAATTCTCAAAAGTTTGAAATCTCTTTAACATGACTTTCTAAACTTTAGTAATAGCTTATAACATTGTTTAGGAATGTAGAGGTAAATAATTTTAAAACAGGTGTTATATTTACTCACAAATCAATAGCATTTCATTTCATCAGATCAAAATTCCAGGGTTCAACATATTTGAAAATTTTCAGAGGCAAGTTGTCAACTGAATTCTGAAAACGTATTTAAATTAGTTTTAAATTAGATATAAGCAAGTTTTATTTAGAAATTTCTAAGCAAATGTTTAAAACTTTGAAAATAATTATAACAAGATAAGTTTCATCGAAGAATATCTTGTTAAATAACAAATAAAACTGTTGATATGAGAAAGATTATGCTAATTAGAAATTTAAATTAATTACATTAATTTACATGCATAGATATTACTTAAAATTAATAATGAAATATCGAAATAAATTTAAATTTGTTATTGACTCTGACTAACTTTAATAAATTTGATTTACATCAGATTACTAAAGTAGTTCATGTTTATGAAGTTTTTACAATTAGCCCAAGCATTTCTTTTCAAGAAATACTAGCAATAGTCAATGGTATATTCTCGTCCATTGTTTGTAATTGTTTTATTATGCCACAGGTAATTTTCTTTCAACCTGTAGTTAAATGAAGATTCAAAACAAAAGAAATTAAAAACAAATTTTTCTAAGTATGTTAAATTTTATTTCTGAAAATCAAACTTTAATTATCCCAGACTAAGTGTCAACTCGCCGCTTTGTTCAATGTCACAGGATTTTGTCCTCTTTTTTTTAAACTTTTTAATATTTACTCTGTGTGCGAATGTATATATATTTAAGATAACTTTACTTTATAAAATAATCTATGTGTGTATACATATTGTGTATATTTAAAATAATTTTACTTAATATAATAATTTACTTGTGTGTATATATTATGTTTGTATATTTAAGGTAATTTGCTTTATAAAATAATTTTTGCTAGTGTATATATTTAAGGTAATTTATTTTATAAAATAATTTTTGCTTGTGTATATATTTAAGGTAATTTTACTTTATAAAATAATTTACTTGGGTGTATACATTATGTGTGTATATTAAGGGTAAACTAATTTTGAAATAATTTGTTATTTTATTCCATATGCATATCAATTTTTAATTTGCACATATCCTAATTTTTATGTGAATACCAATTGCTTAGCTATGTACTTTTGCTTATCATCTCTTATCAGATGTAATAACTTCCATCCTTTTATACTTTCATTGTTCATAATTTTGCAGCATCTGTTTCTACTGTCCAATTCTTTATTAACTGTTACTCCTCTTCTAATTCTCTTTTATACATACTTTAGTTGCTTTGATGAATATTGCTTCAGTTCCCTGATTTATATATTCTTCAATGTTGTATTTATTGTATTGCATTGTATTTTTAAATTTATCCAATAATTTGCTTTATGTATTTTATATATTTTTATGTATTCTGGCATTTCATTTTTTTCATTTTTTAACTTTAATTTTTTTGTTATTTTCTACTGTTTTTGTAAATTGTTTCATCATTGTTCAACTTTTATAACGCCACAAGTTAATTTTGTGAACATTTTCCCTCCTCCATCGTTTGTCCATTCAATTTCACCCACATCATTCCCAAACTATAGGGGCATCTCAGTTCTAGGGACAGT
Source organism: Caerostris extrusa (assembly GCA_021605095.1). Classification (NCBI taxonomy): domain Eukaryota; kingdom Metazoa; phylum Arthropoda; class Arachnida; order Araneae; family Araneidae; genus Caerostris; species Caerostris extrusa. The sequence continues at coordinate 14,424 of BPLR01002936.1, forward strand.
GATGTGGTATGATGTAGTAGTAGTAGGTATCGTTCCAACGCTATTTATGATTTTTTTACTATGGAGATCACATTCCAATAAAAAAGTAGGTGTTGCCATTTGAAACCTTCCTATCACTGTAACCGTATCTATTAGGTTTTAACTGTTATTTTTCATATGATTCTTGAGAGCATAACTCAAAATACTTTAATCCAAAATTTCATTCCGTTTTTGTGAATGATATAGCTAGGGACATCATCAAGAAACATTTTATAATCACTCTTTATATATATTATATAGAAATAATTTGACATTCATAAAGAGCTTGAAAAAATAAACAAGGTGAGTGGACAAGGGACGGATATATTAAAGATTCATCATTTTGTAGTTCACAAACCTTATAAAATAACATACGCTTATAAAAATGTTCCCCTGTCCATAAATCAGTCTCATTAAAATAGAGAGATATGAAAATCAGAAATATTGTTTCAAGATTCGCATTAGCTGTAACGAAGAAATTGAATTCTGCGAAACACATACCTCCAACAAAAAGTACAGAGCAAACATTACAGAGAGAGATAAAAAAGGAGGAAATGTACTAATACAGGGAAAAAATAAATTATCCAGAAAACCAGCAAAAATCAATAAAAATTGTTATTATAATATCCTGAAGATAGTTTTATTAAGGGAAACGTATTATATTATAATCCATGTTATTTCTACCCAGCTAGATGGCAGGATTCAAGTCAACATATATAGCATGGAGCCAATAATATGAAGGAACGGAATTCCAGCCGAATAGAAGTAAACTAAAATAAAAAGGATATATGGCACGACGGCGAGAACAGCCGGTTCTTATAAAGAAATTCAAGCCACATGACATATGACCATGTAGTTATTAGACCCGTTGGGTATGTTCAATAGGGTACTACTAAAGAAGCTCTGATATGAATAAATAAGGTGATGATTAGCTCTGGGCAAAAAGAGAATATATTTGCCTATTATTGGGAAATTTAATTCTTGTAATTATTAAAATCATATGGCCCTAATGAAAATTATTGGATGAATTATTTTTAATAATTTGAATTGAGAATTTCCCAGATGGTATGAATTTTTTTCTTTTATCGAATAATATTTTATATCATGTAGACAGATAGGTTAAGTAGATATTTATTGAGTGAGTGAGTACTTAAAAGTTCTGCGTGAAAGTGTTTAAAAAGTGTGTAAGATTTAACGGAACTGAAAACCATAAGAATGTGTTTTAACCATAGTAAGAATGCAAATAATGATCTAGAAATTTACAAATGAAATAATGATCTTGAAATTTACAAATGAAATAATGATTCCTTAAGGCACTTTTTGTTACCTGTTAATGCATTCATTTTTGTGTTGTTGTTTTAAAATTAAATGCAATTGGAATTATTTCTATGAAAGTGAATAAGGATGGTATTATGGTGTATTTAAATGTTGATATTGGAATTTCATGTTGTAAAGCCGCGGAATATGAAATGAAATTAACTATTTCTCAAAAATATTTATCAGCAGTTAATGATGAATATTAATATTGATATCTAAAAATCTGTTTCAAGATTGTTAATATTAATATTCTTAATGTCCATTTTAATGGATAAATATTATGCGAATTTGCAAGAAAATTTAGATTAATCAAGTCATTGACATACCTTTGATCATGTTTGTGAATTGGACAATGAAATTTTTCGTAGTAATACAGGTAAAAATCATTGAATATTGAAGAATGTTTTATTCTCTGAAGAATTTTTTACTTTTGTTGCAAATACTTTCACTTTGGTAAAAGCACTTATTAAAAATGAAAAGATAACTCAGTTTTTTCAGTAATTGAAAGATTTCTTAAGAATATTTTGATAACGTTAAATGAATTTAATGTGTTTTGCAGATTTTTAAGGAGAAATGATATTTAAGAAGATTTTAAAATTAAAAGTCTCTATGAAGGAATTACTATTAAAGGTGCTATTCTAAAACTCTGGAATATATTTTGCTATTATCGGTAAACCAGATGTTGCAATTTGGCATCATGGCATTGGAAATGATTTTAAGAATGTTACACAATATCATGTCTTGTTTATCTGTGCAAAGAGAGGAGCTACATTTTGAAACTAATGTAAATGCAATATGAGAATATTAAAAGTAGTAATTACAGAGTTTAAAAATTTCATTGAAAACAATAATATTTTTACATATGAGTAGACAGAAGAATTTTTGATTTCGTTTATTATGTTGAGGTGGTGTAACTTCCAGATAAAGACGTAATGGTTGGGGTTTAATCAGTAAGTGTAATAAAATGTTGATTTGTAGAATTTTATTGCCCTAATTAATGTATAATAACAATAGGACGTAAACGACCTGTTATAATGAAGACACTATAGGATAGATTTTTTAATTTTTATGTATATATGTATGTATATGTACTTTTTATCTAAAAATCAATGTGAGTGGAAGATGAAGCTAACGTTTTCTCGCAGAATGCATGATATTTTTTGAAATATATGTCAATATTAAATTTGAAAATTGATCTAAACTTTGTACCTCACAAAATATCTCCCAATAACAGGGCATCAAAAATAGTACCATCGCAGTTAGAATATGATCAGAATCTTTTACTCAGGGAGGAAAAATACTTTTCAACCTTATAGCTGCATGTAATATTTTTCCTAACAAGAGGGATGTTATATTTGAAAGATTTTGAATGTTGTTGTTAACAAGTGGAAATATGATTTAACGGATATATATTTATTGCATTATTATTCAATATAAAACGTTTTGAAAGTAAAAAAAAGATAAAGCAAATTATTCTCATTTTAGTTAGAGGATGTAGGAAGACTTTAAAACTTAATATAGCATATAAAAGCAAAGATTCCACAAAACTTTTTCAAAATACATATTATGTATAAAAGTAAATATGATTGTTATCTGAAGTAAATAACATTCATTGTACAAACGCGAAGAGAAATGCTTTGGAGTGATATATTCAACTCTTTCAATAGATATAAAAATTAAAATATCGCTTTACCAATACAAAATAAATCTTTCAACTTCTTTGTTAGTACCAGCAAAGCCTTTTCTTCAAAAAACGCTACAAGTGTAACAAATGCATTAGAAATCTCTTCAGGAAATTCTAATGAGGAATCTTAGATATCGACATAAAAACCGATTAATTTAATTACTTTTCTGGGGAAATATTCAATCACTTCTAAATCCACGTACTTCACTTTGACGCCCATGAATTAACTCCATAATTAGGAATACCACTCGAAGACCTTAAATAGTATGGATGGGAAAGAGAAACGACTTTTTGTTTTATTTTCAGAGGTTTCTCGTTAAAAGGTGTGGTAGGATTAGGCATGAAAGAGTGTGTCAGCCTAATTTGAAAGTGAAATACAATGCGTTAATCTCAATTATTTAAAGCTGTTTTAACTAAATGTAAAGAATAAATAAAATTGCTTTCAAAATACTAATCAATTTAAAATAGCTATCCGTATATAGAACCTAATGTGGCTATTTTTTTTATTACAGAATGCATAAAATTAGATGACATTTAAGGAAAAATGTAATCAAGGTAAAGAAATCATAAATAACATAAATGTATCTCTCAAGAACAATGATAGAAGAATTGAATCAGAAATAATTAAATTAATTGGTTAATTTATTTCTTCTGTCAACAATATATGTATATATAAGTTTTAATTTATAAAAAGTGTTTTAGTTTAAATTTTTCGAACTTATTTTAAAATTTTGCTCCAGATTAGTAGATGAATCACACAAAAAGTATAAGTCCTAAGTACATTCGCATTAAAATTTGTAAGGAATTGTGTGAAGTAAATATTATAAATAAAATATTGTGAATTAGAAAATGTATTGTTATCTAAAAATTTGGATTATTTCCCTGATGTGAATAATGAGATATATAAGAAAAATGTGATCACAAAACGAATAAAAAATATAAAAATCTTATAGATTTTTTTATACTGATGTTTTGAATATTTTGAAACCTGTTTAGACTCAATTATTTTTTTAAATTTAAAGTGAATATTTATTTTAATTGCTTAGAAAACTAAAATAATTTAAACTAAAAGATAATGAGTGAAATGTTCTGATAAAACCGATTCATTGTAGAATTTGAAGCATAATTTAATGCTGTATAAGTAAGAATGCAAGAACCAAATATGAGTGATTTTATTTTAGTAAAATTTGCTGGAAAGCAAATATTATCTATTAAATTGGGGCTCTTATCAAAGTGCACAATGACAAAGTTAACTATCTCTGTTATAAATTGTATAAATCATAGATTATTAAATTCGTAAATCGTGAGAAACGATAAGTATGGACTAGTTTTACTTAAAAAAATATTAGTTAATTATACAAATTGTTTTATTAAACTATTGTTTTTAATTTCATTATTATTTTATTTAACAAATTTTATTAAACAAATTATTCATATTATTGAATTACTACAACTAAATTTTGACCAAGTAATTATGCAAACCTGTTCTACTTTGAGTTTTTTACATTGTATAAAAATATATTAAAGATAATAAACTATTTTAATTATTAGTATTATATCTAATGTACCTTTAATGTACATTAATTTATCTTTACCTACTAGTCAATTTATTCCAGATATCCATGCATCATATCCTAATAAAATCGACATGTGAAGGTTGTACAAACTCGCAATTCCTTAGCATTTTTAAGTGTTTTAAATAATAATATAAAATATCTTGCAATATCTTGTAAAAATATCTTACAATGAATGATTGAGAATTTTTCTGATTAATAAAAATATTTTTCCATTTGATTAATTTGAAATCTAAAGATCTTGACATGCATGTTAGTTGATAATTCTTAAACATTATCATTTCTGATGAATATAACTAAGAGTTTCTATTTATCTGTTTTAAGATAAAAGTTGAGACCAGTTCCCAAAATTTAACTCGGATGTTAGTATTAGATTTGAAAAAGATAAGATGTCCTTTGAAAGGAACAAACTTTTAATTTATCGATCTAGTGCCATCAAGATATATATCATCAAATTCTTTCTTCCTTTTTAATGCATGAAATATATTGGTTATCGTGATGCTACGATCTTGAAAGTATCAAACGTTCTCTTTTTCTTTTAATGCATCGACAGAAACGTTTTTATGATAATTGTTCTCTATTCAAATACAGAACAAGAGCTTCAGAAAAGAGATCAGTATTGATCTCGAAGATTACATTCATTGAACAAAAGTTTTAGAATCATTTCCAGAACAAAGAACGCCAAAGTGGTATCGCCTACCCCATTTCATTCAGGCCATTTTCCTTTAACATCATCATAGGTTTAGTTGAATCTTTTTTAAAACATCAGAATTAGTTGGAGAAATTAAAAAAAAATATTTTAACAGACATTGTATTATTTTAATACTTTTATCAATGCCTACTATTGGTTTTTTGACTTTTTAATGATAAATATTTATACAATGTATCTGTGTTATAATATATTTGCACATTTATAGAGTTAGCTTTTAAGGATTTGATTAATGATGCTTGAGGCAAAGAACTGAATTAAGTAATCATGAATTTTAAAACAGGAATAATGCTTTTGTAATTTCGTAAACAGAAGTAATAATTTTGTATGATTCTTATTAAGGGAAGGGAGTATTTTTAAGAGAAAACATTGAATAGCTAACTATTGTACATTTAAATGGAGGATCAACTGAAAATAAATGACTGAAGATTAAAGACGTTAGAGAATAAAGAATATTTAAGAACATTTTTCAAGAGCTTAGTTAAATTTTAGGAATTTAATTTCCATGAAGATATTCATCTGTGTAAATGAGCTAACTGTAAGCTAATTGTCTTCAACCAAGCCAAATTTATTCTTGGTGTTCCTTTATTGTATTTATAATGAATATTTTATTATTCACAAAAAATGTATTGTATATGATTTGTTATAAAAATATTTTTCAAGAAAAGGAAAACGGTTTAGTTGATAATGATAATCATAAAGGCAATTAGGAAATCCTTTTCTATGTTCAGAGTTTCGTTGTCTTTCACAGTTTTTTGTAAAAAATCTATTTACTTATAATATTACTAAGATAGATGTAATCTATGATTTTTAAATATAAAGACTGTCCTAAATATTTATTATTACTAATAGCAGAATATATAGGTATAAATGTTTCTTGAATTTATTAGTAGCACCTTTTATTATCTTCTTTTTAAACATTTTTTAGAGCAACGTCTATATTTCAAAAATTTAATTCTAATGTATTTGAAGAAATGTTTATACGAATTGTGATTCAAATGCTGCAATAAAATTGAAGTTCGAGTAAAAAATGTTTTAACCAAACATTTCAAACAATACAGCTCAAACAAAGGTATTTGTAAAACAGTGTTTCAATTTCAGTGTATCTAGTGCAAAAAATTCCTTGAAAGAGTATTTGTATCTAATAATGAAAGAGAATACATGGTAATAAACTCCAAACTACATGGACACCATGCATTGCATCTCTTTTTAAAATATGTTTCTTTTTGGATTTTATAGGAATCCATTAGGTAATGAATAACCGGAACATATTAAGAGAAATCTCAGAAGTTATGTATTTCCAGAATATTTTTTTTATTTTCGTTGCAACAAATTACATATTTCCTTTTACAAAAATTTGAAAATCTCTGATATTGTTAAAGCATTTTTTTCATTATTTCCTTGACCTATAAGCATTTCAGGTGATGGTTACTGTCTAGCTTTTATGAAACATCTGTTTCATGTATAACTTTGAATGAATTTGACTATAGAGATAATGCATAATGATAAAAAGACCGATATTCAAATATATCTTAATGTGTATTATTGATATTTAAAACTGCAATAGACTATGATTTGTAAGTAATTGAGCTGCAAATGTATTAACTTATGTAAAAAAAAATAAATATTTCTGACATAAATAAATATAATAGTAACATTTTTTCCTTTTGAACATTTTTTTTCATTTTCATTGATTGCAATACATTTTATATTTCCTTTTATAAAAATTTTAAAAAATTCTGATATTGTTAAAGCATTTTTTTCATTATAAACTTATAAACATTTCATGTGGTGATTATTGTTTAGCTTTTATGAAACATCTGTTTCATGTATATCTTTGAATAAATCTGCCTATAGAGATAATGCATAATGATAAAAACGCTATATAAATACATCAAAAAGCATATTACTCATATTTAAAACTGCAATAGATTATGATTTTTAAGTAATTGAGATGTAAATATATTAATTAATTTAAAAAACAACTATTTAGAAGTAAATAGTCATTTGTTTTTTAATAATAAAAGATGAAACTACGACAAAGTAAAAAAATTTTTTTCTTATGAACACTTTTCACAACTTTCTATGTATCACACTTTGTTTTTAAATTGATTTTCCTTGTTATCTGCAAAAGTCGCTATCGTTCTTTTTTTTTTTTCAAAACTGAAAGAACTTCTGAAACTTGTTTCAGCATTTTGAAGGCTTTGGTAGTTCTAGTGATACAAATGAATTTAAAAAAAAATTCCTCACAATTAACATTTATTCATCGAAACAGGGAAATCTTTTGTTGTCAGCAGGAAATTTTATGTGAGATATTTTTTCAAAGAGACTATCACAAAAGCGTTGGAAATATGATACGCATTTGCTAATGTTCTTATCTTGCTACGAGTCCATTAAATGTTTATAAAAGGAAAAAAGAGATGGTATTACTTCCGGAAATTTAAAAAAAAGTAACTAATTTGCTAAAGCACCCAAAGATTGTATTATACTTTGCATAAAAGAAATATTTGCTCCCTTAATACTACAGAAACTGCCACTTCCACTTTTTTCTTTATTTGAATTTAGATTTTTCGAATTTTTCAGCTTCAACAAGTAACACATGCTATTTTTGTGTTATTTTTTATTGTGTCAGATGTGAGTTAAGATAGTTTTGTCGAATTATAAATATAAGGCATTCTAAATAGGAAAAACTATTTAAAGTGTATTAGAATCATAACTATAATATAATGCTGAGTATTTATATACTTATAATATAAATGCAATTACAAAATACTTAATTCTCGAAATTTTTAATTTTGTTTTCATATGGATTCAAAATTAAAAGGATAATAATTTGCTTTTAAAATTTTCGTAAATATTAGAATAGTTTCTTTTAACCCTGAGAAACAGTAGTTATCATAGAGAAGATTTTTAATGGCAACTGTTTGGATTTTTGTAACGCTTGCAGTTATTTGCAAAGTTTGATACTTTATCTGGCTTGCTTTTTATCAAATGCAAATAATCAAGCTTCTAGCTAATCTCAATAGCTAACTATAGCTCAAAAGCTATATAAGTAAATAAAGTCAAGTAAATAAATATTATTCTTATAACATAACTTTTTCAATATGTACTTTCTACGAAAAGCCAGTAAGTTTAGAATTATTGCTCAATACGATTATATTATTTTAAGCGCACAAGGAATTATATCTTGTATTTATCAGGCATATTCATGTATTTTAAAAGTGTAAGGATCATATTTATCTATTTATGAACATATTCTAGGCATAGTTTTGTTGGTTTTATATGAAACAAATTATTTTATTAAAAAAGAATCTTAGTGAAATTGCCCTAGTAAGTTGTGTTCTTTGCCATTGACGAATTCTTAAGTAAGCATATATATATATATATATATATATATTTGACAATTTATTTTTCCTATGGGTATAAAAATATTTTCATCTCGATTGTTGTACTTAAATTTTATAAATAATTTTTCCAATTGTATTTCCTTGCAAGCTAACTTTCTTCTATTTACATTCAAATAACTTTTAATTTTATTTGTTTTGTAAACAGTTGTAAAAGGCATTTTCTTTTATTTTCTGAGCCAATTTTGCTTTATTCTCTTCAATTTGACCAAAGTAGATATTTATTAGTTTTCATAATTTGAACACACACTTTTTGATTTTAAAAATATTCAAAATCAATTCAGCTATTAAATCTAAGTCTTAAATCTTGAGACTTTAACAACTTTTTAAATGATTACTAAAATGTAAACATTTTTAATTTATGCATGTAAATTCGAAAACGTATAATAAAATATGTCACTTAAACAGATCAACCAGTTATAGTTATAGCAGCCCAGAATCTTAAGAATTTTTGTAAAAACATATTAACGCACTTAATGAAGAAACCAATAATGAACCTTAAAAATTTTTCTCTGAAACAGAATATAATTTTTATCAAATTGATTTTGTACATAGCTTAACATTACATCTGTTGTCGTTAGCCAAAAATTGCATTTAAGGAGCATTAATTAAGATAAAACAATTCGAAAATTATATTATCGCTAAAGTTGAATATAAAAATTAAATGCTTGGAAAAAAAAATTTGAACATTCTAAATTCTTTCAATCTATTGAGTAAATGGTTGATAGAACGAAGACAAAATATGCTAATTTCATTCCTTTAAAAACACAAAAATTATATTACAATTTTGAAAAAATGATGAACACCCCAAGAATAATAAAATAATATAATAGTATTAATAATTAAAATAATAAAATTAGTAATAGTAATATATTACCCCTTTAATAGTATTATATTACATTTTACAAAATTTCAACAAAAAAAAAGGACACTCTTTTTGTATATTAGACAGGCTAAAATAATTGTAATTGCCAAAAATATATGACGACTTTAGATAATAATCTTTTTTTAATGTAGAACGACATGCAATAGTTTTTATTTAAAATATCAAAGAAATATAATAATAAAAAGTCAACAAATAATAAAGAAAGTATCTTTGACCTCCTTTAATAGATACTTTATTAAAGAACTAATCTATTCATTAAATATACTAGAAAGAAGTGAAAGAAAGATACAAATATATTTTTTAAAACTTAGCTAACCATTAAAATGAAAAGCATAAAATTGGCATTTACTTGTCCTTTTAAGTACTAATTAGCTTAAGCAAATATTAGTAGCTTCCTGTAATCTAACTAAGCTGAAGTTTAAACTAATTAAGCAAATATGCAAAGGTGGTACGCGCTGATGCATTCTCACATTCCTTTGGTTTTGGTTACAAAATTCTGCAATCATTCTTAACTTTTTTTTTACAAGCTATAATTAGCTTCAGTGTATTTAGATAAACATAATATTCTTTTTGTTTTCCAGCAACTAACTTCTTTTTTATCATGTCACTAAAGCAGGAAAAACATTTGTCTGAAGTTTTAATTGTGACATCTTTGTTATTTCCTACATTGATTCTTTGACCTTTCCTATGGTTGCTCCTTTGATCGACTGGTAATTATTTTATTTTTCAATTCTATAGTCTCAGATATCATAAACTTTCACTTTTAATGCCAATTTTTCCAGGAAACATTTTGAAAGGAGTTATTAAAAGGAAGTTGTTTGAAAAGGCAGACTTTAGTATAAAATAAGTGAATTAAATTTCTAAGAAACTGATTATAATATTCATACTGTTGCAGACATTTGCACTCATAGGAATATAAACGAATTCAAAATGTTTAATAATTATTATTTTTAATTTTTATAACAAAACTTACTATACAAAGGACAATACAGTCCTTAAATATCTGACACGTTTTAGAAATAATAATCTGAGAATCCATTAATATCATTAATGAATAAAAATATTTAATTTTGATTTGACTGTCTATGACCATTCTTACAAGATTGAAATTACATTAATATAATACTTGTATAATACACAAAATATTTAATGGTTTATATAAATTAGTATTGGTTATTTTTCTATCATTTTTGTTATTCAAACTTTTGGAAATACAAGATCACACAACAAACACTAAACAAACACTTTATGCAAACACTAAAACAAAAATAAATAAATAAATCATTCCTATCTAAATAAATTATCCCTATTTCTTCCTGTCTGTATAGTTTTTATTTACTTTAATCTGTAGAATTAAAGTCTCGCTGTGATATCAGTTATTTAAAAATTTATCCATTTTATTTAAATTTAAACAATTTCAGATAAGAAATTACGATATTCCTGTACTAAAGTTTTGATATTTGTTTTATATAGACTAGGTATAATGGGTAGATGAAAATGTTAACTTTGCTGAAGATAATTGAATAGTATTATATAATTTGTATCACTTTAAAATTGGCAGAAATAATATTAAACTATTTGGATTATTTATGAACAATTGTTCTACCTGTTAAAATATTATTTTTATTTTAAGAAGAATAACAATATATATTTACTACGTTCCATTGATTAATAAGGAAAAAAATAATGGATAAGAAAAATTTGAAGAAAATGTTCTATTATTAAAAAACGTTTTTAGTTGTATTTGGAAAAAAATGAATTTTTCATACTGAATTAAATTTATAAATTTATACATTTTAATGAATTTTTAGTTAAAGTAAAGACATGACTTAAAAATAATAACAATACATAATTTACGTAGACATATATAAAAAATTTTATATTTTAAAAGGTAAGAGATATACTTCCATTTTTGAGTGCCTTTATGGATACTCAAACTTTGATTCTGATAAGAAAATTTTTGAAATTGTATGCTTATCAAAAAAGGCATTATATTTATAACTAACAATATTAAACTAATTATATTGTTCATGACTATTATTATCATAAATGACTCTAATGTCGAATATTTATGTCGAAACATTTTCAATAAGCACTTGAACCTGATTCAGTATAACTTAGTTATATCAGAAATGGATTTTATATTCCTTTTCAAACTACCAGCACTTTACCATTCAATTGGCAACACAGGTAATTGTTTATCCATCTCTTTGAGTTGAGTAAGCAGGAGTAAACGCTATACCTCATTTACTCTACCGCAAACAGTTCCTAAAATTACAGGAATTATAAATTACTTATCAAGTACAGGTTCTTATTAATACGCTCGTGGAAACAGCTTCAAAGTTGTTACAAATTTACTAGATTACTGTACTATTTTCAATGTACTGATGAATGAATATCTGAATACATCAAGATATCTTTTTAAAAGGTTAACAACTATATCTCGCAATTTTATTCAAATAAAGCTTTTTACTTTAAGAAATAAACTTTAAGTTTAAAATTTACAGAAGCTTGCAAAAACATAATCACATTAAAATAATAAAAAAAATAATAATACGATTAATATTTTAGAAATAAAATTATATGTATAAAGAGACCCATCTTCTAATCAATACCTTTCGAAAGTGTTTTCTCAGTATCACAGCCTAGATTTCTGATTTCATTTTATGTTGCACCATACATGGTGGAACGTCTGCGTAGTTTTTTAATAATTAGTAAAACAAATAACTATTTTTTTACAAATAAATCCCAGTAAAAACCTACCTTAATAGTTTTTACTAAACATTCATATTAGTTTAAACATAATGAATTCATAATAACCGTTTAGAAACATATTCGAAAATTTGTTAAGGATTTGCAATTTTTATTTAATAATTTGTTTCTTCTCACAACATTTGAAATAATAAATTTTAAAAATAATGATAAAAAAAGATTTTACTTAATTATCAAAAACACTGGCATTATTTATGTTAAAAACAGAAATTCAGATGTCTGTGAGAAAATTGATTTCAAGTAAAGAGAATTAAGCATTATTTTTTGAATTAAGAGAAAAAAATCATTACATCGATAATCATTTGATACATTTTATGGAATAAAAAAAAAGTGCAAATGCAGATAAAAGCATTTATACTTTATCGATGAAGTTATAATGCAATATTTTTTAAAATTCCACGTAGCATATAAAAAGTTTATAATGCAATGTTCAGAGTTATATAAAGATATTTCTAGTTTCTCATTAATCATAGTGAAAATGGTTGATTATTTTATATATAAACTAAAACTAAAATTAAGCATCTTAAATTAACGCACATACACAAATTTATTTTGAATATTTTTTATCGAATCAGTAAAATTTATCTAAAAGAAAAACAACTGCTAATTCACGTTTCAAAGTAATGCCCAACTTTTCATAAATTCATTTGGTTTATAACCCGATACTGACAAACACAATTAATATATTCAAATAATATTGTATTATTTACTTCAAGAATGTAATAAAACCTTAATTCTTTCATTGTGAGTTAATTGAGAAATCACGATAATATTTAACAATAAGAAACACAATTTGTTGATTTTTCTAATAAGATACAATTTTGTATGGATCACATATGTAATTATAAACAGAAGTAATGTTGCACAAGTGATGCTTAATTGTTAAATATCTTCGAATTACATGATCAGAATGAAAGTAAGCTTTTTGGTATTCAAAGTATAGATATAACAGTAAAAGATACCAGGGGGAAATTTTATTAAAAATTTAGTGGACAAATATATCATGGTTAATTTTGATCATATAAGTGATAAGCTATCATGCTATAATGTATACGACAAAGTACACATTTAACATAGTATAAAATTTTTTTTTTTATTTTATATTTCAAAATGCTGGAAAATTATTCCATGATTTTTAATATTTGGAACAGACTATTTTCATTAAGTTATTTGTATTATTTTCTATTGTTAATATGATTAGTTTATGGTTTATGGCTTATGGTTTCTATTAATATGGCTTGTTTTCTATAGTTAATTCAATTTCAAAATTTTTTTTACAAGAAATTTGAGCAAACAAATGATTTCCGTCGTCTTTTTTTCTTAAACATTCATGAGTAAAAATAAATAAGAGGCATGTGGCTACATGTTGTTAAATGGAAAATCATTAAAACATGTTTCAACTATTAATTCTAAATGTATTGCGTAAAAAATCTTGCTATGAAATTAATTTAAAAAAATTTTAATTTCTAATAAAATTATCGCTAAAATTAAGAATATATTGAGAATAGTAAAAGAAATAGCAAAATTAATACAGAATAGTAATATTGAGAATAGTAAAATTAAGAAATTACGAATAGTTTTCACATATTGCGAATAAAAAATTTAAAAACATTTGCCAACGTTACTATATGTACTATTCATTACCAGAATTACCCCTCTGGTATTAAAATAATGTTAACCAACATAAAATTCAGATGTTTTTCTATTAACATTAGATTTTTCTACCGTAATTTCAGAAAAACAATATATTTTAAGCATCTTGGTTTTAAACTGCGTGGCATGATCCACGATTAATTAATTTATGTTTTTAAAAATTTTATAGTAGATTTGAAACTTATTTTGTTCAATAGCCACGACATATTTTGTTTTGCATCTATGCCAAATTTGTATTGCGATTCTGATTGAATGCAAATTAAATTTTTTAAAATGGCTCATTTAATAACAAATTATTTAACAATTAATTACATTTTTTACAGTTATCTTTTGTAACTGCTACTAAATAGTGACAAACATGTCAATAATTTGATTAATCAGGATTATTAATTAATAAAATAATCAGTAGTTTTTATTTGAAGCAATAATTTATAAATTTAATTTCAGTTATTTTGCGGTAATTTGTCATTGTGATTATGAAGTGTGTTAAGGCATTAGCAAATAGAAATAGCAAATAGAAGCTATTTCTTTTGAAGATGATTTGAAAATTTTTCAGACCTAATCATACATAAGAAGGCACGATGAAAATACTGCATATTTGTTTGCAGATGTTTATTACAAAAATTATAATTAAGCACACAAGCAGACGGGTATATTTTAAGCAAAGTTTATAAAAATCTAGAAAACAAAAATTAACAAATGTACTACTTATCATTGTTTTTATTTAAATCTCTGAATGATAACAGACAGTTTTAATTGATTAAAAAAAATTTTTTATTTCATTTTTAAAAATATTAAGAATGCATCAACTGGAAATGGTTAAATTTAGAAATTCATTTAGACAAAAATTGAAAAATGAAGCCACTGAAATGATTAAATAACCAAATAAAAACATTATTTAAATAAATCCTAAAGTTGAATAACAAGGATAATTGAATTTAGCTATTATTATTAGCTTTTTAATTAAATATACGACATTTTAAAAAAAAAATCATTTAATTGGATTTTAACAGTTTTTAAATAAATAAAAAGTTATAGAATTATAAAATAATTTCCTACTTTCTTTATTCAAAACCGTCTGCACATTTTATATTATATAATTCAACCAAAATCACTTTTTTTAATATAAACTAATAAAATCTTGTTTTCAGTTTCATTTCCGAAGTACAATGCTACGAATTTTTTTAAACAAATGTATGCTATTAACTTTTAAGTTATTTAAAAGGAATAAAAGAAAACAGTTCTTCTATTATAATATCTTTTTCAGAAAATATTTAAAATTATTAATTAATTAAACTTAATATGAAATGCTATTTTAATTTCAATATATTTATAATTTCTTGTACGATTCTATATTTTAATTATAACCATCCGTAATACAAAATATTTGTGATTACATATATAATCAACTTTATTGAATATTTTCTAGCAGGAAAAAAATTTCAAAAGAATTTTTTTTCAATCATGTCTTTTTGGATATAAGAATTTTAACACCTAAAATTTAATCATGTAAAAATTACAACACTTTACTATTAATAGTTTACTTTAATATGATAATTTTTAGAAAAATAAATATAAATTATCACCTTCTTGCACTTTATGCTGAAGGCATATAAATACAAGTAGCCTCATATTGCAATACATATCACTACTGCTACAAATGTTGGACAGATGCAAGTGAAAGAGATACGAAAATGTTTAAGTTTGCTTATGCATATATGATACATAGTTTAGAATAGACCAGCATTCCTTCCCACTCCTATTATTTATCCGCGAACTATCCAAGGTAGTTGAATTCTCAAAGTAATTTTGAAGATACTTCAAATACACCAGTAAGCTTAGTACCTCCATTTTATCGGTTGAGGAACGAGATGGTATCTTAAGCCCTCCTCCCCTATTTGAATGCTTGAGTCGTGAGCATTGTGAACGAACGCTTTACAAACAGGTTTGTTTTTAGTATGGAGGTTCAATACAAAGAATACGAGAACGTTTGAAAACTCTTGTACAAAGAAAATTCCTGCTTTATACAGAATCATATCATTTTTATAACATCCCGAAAGTCGACTGGGGGTTTGTTGGTAAGGGGCGAAATATTAGTTTGTTTTTTGAAGATCACAATGAAATGCCCTAAAAAAAAAAGAGTTCGCGAGCAAGGCTCACTGCTTACGCGTTCAAACATTGGCGCGGCTTAAAAAGAGTGTAAATACGCGTATGTGTTATATGACAGACATAGGAACATTTATAACAATCAATGACACATGGCATGAGCTGGTCTTCCCCCTGCCCATGAAATCCGAAGTCACATGTCACCGTTAATTAGTTTAACTGCTCAAACCATTTGCAGCAAGTTTCATGAAATGGGCTGCACTGCCAATTGCTAGTAACATGAGTACAATTGTCAGTTCTTCGTGAACATGGTTATGTCGTTAGTGCAACTGGACTACTAAATAAATTCAGCTGTTGCTTCTGGAAGAATCCCGCTTTTGTCTGACCGTGGATTGGTGAGGTGGTTTCCTGAGAAACGCTACAGACTACTCTTTTTTGTCAAGAGTCACAAAGGTTCCACGCCGGTCACCACCTGGGATAATATCGCACATAATTTGGGGAATATCCCTGGTTCATATTTCCGGCACGCAGAGAGTAAATCTGTACTGAGACGTTTGGTTAGACCACTAGTTCATGCAGCACGACAAGGTGTTGCAACAAGACTATATCACATATCACGTAACATGGCTAATTCTTTATTCTTTTTTAATCTATATCATTACCTGACCATCAGCCACACAGGATCTCTCTCTCATCGAACACATATGAGACCTCGTTGGTTGTGAGATGCATTGGAGCCACCTTCCATAAACGACATACAAACTGCAGTGGAAGTACTTGGCAAGGAATTCCCAAATAATTATTCATTGTCTCATCAGGAGTATGTCTTCCTCACGTATAGCTGTCATGAGGATGGAAGCATCCTCAAATTCCTAATCATCAAGCGATTCAGACTAAATAACCTGATAGTTTTTATATCTTTGATTTTTTTTTTAATGATTCGTATATTTCTGTCACTTCTGTTAGTCTTGCAATTTTAGGAAGTTACAAATATTTCTTCGTGTTGTTGCGATTCCAGTTTGAAGTACATTCATGCCCATAAATTAAGGATAATTCAGAATCACACAGAAATTGAACTCTAAAATAAAACTTTCACCTGTAGAATTATCACACACATCTTGAAGAAGAATATGCAAATTACAGGAAGCCACCAGATGGCGCGGATAGTACGTCACAATGACGAGAGTGTAAGAGAGAGGTATATAAGGAAAGGTGGCAAAGAAGTAAAATTGTTCACAAGCGCTTTAAAAAGCCTTTCAGTGCAATAACCGTATAGTTATGGCACAAAGGAAGCATTTGGATGATTTTTTACGTGGTAGAATTATCGGACGACTGGAATGTGGACGTACCCAGCTGGAAGTATCCGAGGAACTGGAATCGCCCAGAGTGTCATCTCCAGGCTTTGACAACGATTCCAAGATGATGGTAATGTGAGTAGATGTTACAGCACAGGTCGCCCCCGAGTTACAACGCCGAATGAGGACCGGTATTTAGCAGTTACTGCCAAAAGAAACAGATGGAGCACAGCATCAGACCTGTCTCGTCAGCTCTCTTCTGCTACCGGTACGACAGTTTCAAGGCAGACCGTGTACAGACGCTTAGGCACATTGGTCTATATTCTCGTAGGCCTGTCAGATGTGTTCCACTTACCGCAACTCACTGTCGCCTGCGATTAACCTGGAGTTGAGAGCATGCATTGTGGACACCGCAACAGTGGTCTGGTGTGATGTTTTGCGACGAGTCCAGGTTTAGTTTGCAGTCTGATTCTCGCCGGACTTTCATATGGAAAGCGCCAGGTACCCGTTACCACCAAGAGAATACCATTGAACGGCACCGTTACGGTGATGAAGGATGGCTCGTTTGGGGAGGACTTATTCTTGGTTCCAGAACTGACACGCATGTTCAGAGTGTAACGATGACAGGCCACATCTATCGGGATGTCATTCTGGAACAACATGTACGTTTTGTTTCGGGGCGCCATGGATGCTGAATTTCTGTTTATGGATGACAACGCCCGTCCTCACCGTGCAAACATTGTAGACGAATGCCTTCAATTGAGTGATATCACCCGTATGGATTGGCCAGCATACTCACCGGACTTGAATCCAATACAGCATGTGTGGATATGCTTCGCCGACGAATTGCAGCCCGTCAACCCCTTCCCACCTGTCAACCGGAACTTCGGAGGGCATTGCTTGATGAGTGGTGTAATATTCCCCAAGATCAGATGGATAATTTGATAGTCAGCATGCCTAGGCGGTGTAAGGCCTGTATTGCATCGTCCGGGAGACATACTCCTTATTAACCATCATACTAACCATGTTATACTGTTTTTTGTAAATAGGTTTTTTTTAAAATTTGCTCCAGGAGTAAAAATCGCAAATTTTTATTAATTATGTCAAACATATAGCATCTTTTGCTCTTACCTTTTATTTAATAAATAGACTTTTACAAATAAGTCAAATTTGTTTTGCTTCTGCCTCTTTCTTTGCCTGAACTTCATTATCCTTAATTTATGGACATGAGTATACAAGAAAAACATTCATGGTTAAAAAGTTTTAATTAACATTAGAAAGCTTAATTATGAAATCTGCATATTTCAGAAAGCTTGAATAAAAAAAGAAATTATCAATTTAATTAATTTCATTAATTTAGTTAATTTAAATTTTTATTTTTTGATAATCTTAATGATCCCCGGTGAAAATGTTTGAATTTTAAGTTCTTATTAATAAATTCTATTTATTAATTCCACTACACCAAAAGTCGGTTTTATTGATTGATTTGAAGAAATATAAATCATAGTATATAGTTGGAATGATGATTATGCAATTATTCAGTTTCTTTACTGGAGAAAGGGAAGTTATCGTACAATATATTCAATTGAATTTATAATAGAAAATAACTGTATTTCATGTGCTATTCAGTTTTAAAAGTAAGAAAGATTTACAGAAATAAATATGGCCATATTTTGAAAGACATCTATTGAAATCATATTGAAATAGGGCTCTCTTTTTTTTAACTTTAGAATACAGCAGAAACTCCGTTTTTATAGTCACAGCAGTAAATATTGTGGATATCCTTTTTTATATTTTTCAGTCAATATATACTATATAACCAAAGAAATATATAAATATACCTACTTGAAATATATAACCGTGACTATTTCTGTGGAAATAAAAATTTTTATTCTCAGTTTACTTTATCCATTATATATTACGTTATTAAATCAGCGTCTTGACATTTATTGATGAAACGTGCAGCAATTTGCTCACATAATTTTTCACCACACATTTATATTTTATCATTTCTAATTTTCTAATTAAAAATAAGATAAAAAGTGATTTTTGGTGCAATGTTGAATTAATTTAACTTAAAATGGAGAATTATTTTTTGCTTAAAACTAAAAAGTCCTTCTTAAAAATAGCTTAGAAATTTCAAATTAAAATTATTCTGTCTTTCATTTTAAAATTGTTTTCAAATTTAAAAGAAGTATCTCTTCTAGCTATTTTTAATTAAATGCATTGCTACTCAACTGATTTATTGATAAGGGCCTTTTTAATCATTTGTGAAGTATGAATGGGAGAAATCTGATTTTTATGTGTGGTTTGTAATCTTAATTTGGTTTTAGTTTTTTACTGATCACTTTATTTTGTTTTTTGAAATATAAAATAGCTAATGAAAAAGAGATTCCTTTGAAAAAACTGATTGAATGTTTTAAGGAAAGACTGATAAAATTTGTGCTTGAATGTAATGGAATACCATGTCCTTAAAGAAAATCGTATCAGTAATAGGTATAGTATAGTAAAATAACAAATATAATAAAATAATTTAATGAATTTCCTTTAAGAATACACAGAAATAACAATAAATTTTTTCATTCTCAGTTTACTTTATCCATTATATATTATGTTATTAAATCAGCGTCTTGACTACGTTATTAAATCAACGTCTTGACTTACATTTATTATATCAAAGTCTTAAATGAAAGAGTCAGCTCAGTGTCTTTCCCATTGAAGATAAACTATTTTATTCGATGTTAAGTACTTAGTTCTGGAATTTCTAGTACCTTCTGCCAATATTTTGCGTTAAAACTTGTATATATAAAATAAATTAATATTTGTTATGAATGATAGATTAAAATATGAAAAGAAATAAAATTTAAATTTTTTTATATATATACATGTCTTTTCAGCACAAATAAATTAATGGAAACATTTTTTTAATATTTTATTTTCTACATTACAAGGTATGTTTCTATTTAAATGTTAAAAGAAAAGCCTTTGTAACAAGTACTTTTAAATTGCCTTCTATTCCATTTAAATTACTTTCCAATTAAAACCTATTAAAACAAAAATTAGTGTTATAATTTTATAATTAAAAATCAATTTAACAGATTTGAACTAAATTAAGACCAAATAAAGTATCGCTGAATAAAAATTACTCAAAGTAAAAGTAATTCGCCTTCATTTACATTTAAAAAGTAGAATGAGATGCATGATACTAGTATTATATTGAATAGTTTATTTATAAAAGTTTTTTATTCGTAAGAGAAAGAAATTTTCTTTGATGTATTTGTCAATAAATAATACAAGGGATGTTATTTTTCCCATGCATTTCTTATGCGCTAGAAAATATTGATTTTGAATTGTCTGAAAGTTTTCAACATTTGTCCTTTCTGAAGCATGTCGACAGTATCCCAGTGGACAGAAAATATTGGACTTTAAAGCAGATTTTGATAGAAAGTCTGAAATGAGTTTTGTATTGCATTTTTCTTTTTCAACGTTTGCATTAAGATGCTGTAAAACTCGATACTTTTGTAAAGCACTTCAAGTGAAATATGCTAAAAGGAGATTATACCTAGATGCAATGCATATATAAATTTGTACAATAGTTAAGTTTATTTTTTTATAAATGGGTTAAAGTGAATTCATTCAAAATCAACACATAAAAGGAGAGTAGTCTGATATTTATGTTAGAACTATGGAAAATTTCCTTTAACAAAAACATTATATAAGTGGATACTTTTTGCGTGACAGAAATAAAATTACAAATTAGATACCTTAAAAAAAAAATAATAAAATATATACTTAATATGTTTACATGCTGTTTAGTATTAATATTAAATTACCGAAAAGATATTAAATGAATTGTGTGTATATAAACAAACCCAATTTTTTGAAGATTACAGGTAATTTTTATTTTATTATCGAAACTTTTTATAAGAAATTTTATTTATTATTTTTTAATTATTTCATTTACTATAATACTATAATCTTTATAGACTACATACCAGGGGTTACCCTAACATGGATTTACAAGTGTATGGCGGGTTTTTATGTAAATAAATGTATATGTGTATCACGGTAAACTAAAACTGATAATATTAAAAGTAATTATTTTATTTAATTTTTTGCTATAAAGTTATTTAAAAATATAAAAATTTCAAAATAATTATGAAAAATTAATATATCCAAAAAACAAATATTGTTCTGATTTTATCAGTCAATTTCGAAAGAAAATCTTTTTTAGAGTTAGATTTGCTCGTGGATGCTTTCGAATGTTGTGTTTCTTAACAAATTGCTGCCAAAATTAGATTAATGAATAGGGTAACTATAATAAGGATAATAAATATCAGTCTATAAAATTTTAAATTAACTTATTAAATGTTTTTGCATACCATAGGAATATTTCTGCATATCATATGATACCCTATAACATCGGAACACCCGAAAGCATTTTTTTTCACCTTGTGAAGGTTGCCTTTACATCTCTTAAGTTGGTTGGTTGGTATGGTTTAACGGCACAAGTTCCAGCTTTGGCTAAGATACTTTAAAACAATGTTTAAATCCTTAAATCTTTATTCAATCTTCAAATCTTTAAGCAAACATAATATACATGATATGGCGCCCAAGACATTGTTAGATTTCCAAGATTTACCCTGAAGTAGGTAAAGCACACCTTTCTAAATAATTCAATTACGTTCCTTTTTGATAACAAATTGCTACAAATATAACGGAAGACTATATGACTATATATGACTATTAACACAACCACGACTCGGTATATTAAAGAGAACTTTGTATTTAGGGTAGTTATGAAAAAACCATGAAATGAAGCCGAATGACATAGAAAATGATTCAAAAACTGCTCAATAACCGCAATAGTGGCATCTTGAAAAATATCTACGTCCTTGATCTTGGATATTTGTAGCTACCCAGGTCCGAAAAGCATTGATAATAACGTTAAATATTCCTAAAATTCTATCATTTACAACAAATTTTTTCAAAGCGGCTGAAGGCTTTTTTAATTATTAACACAAGTTTAGAATAAACATGCTTTTGTACAGGCAGTACGTTCATGATAGATTTAATGGTCTTTTAGTTCAACGTATAAAAAACCACAAAAAGAGAATGAAATTATGAAAAATGTATTTTAATGGTTGACCCGTGTTATGCTTCTTATACTTAACACCAAGTAAAAATAGTTCTAGCATCTGTATGAAATAAGTAATAATTTATAGCAAGCTTATCTGAGGAACGGTATTGCCTTATAGGAGATTTTTGAAGTATAATGGATCTCCATTTGATTTTCGTATAAACAAAGAA